>VZTU01023458.1:0-14400 GCA_013400835.1 Zapornia atra
CCTCTTGCCCATTTTCTTATTCAATGCTATCAATCAGCTGACATCAAGTGAGACTAAAATGCTGGCATTAAAAGTGCATTTTTGATGAAACACCCACTTGAAAGTAGTGATATTTATCCCAAAACTGCTCATTATTTTTTTCCTGATTTTTTTTTAATTCAAGGCTAAATTCATATTGCAGTAGTTTCACTACTGTTTTAATTTAGAATTTTTCAGGGATCCTAATTCAATTAACGTGGCCTGGATACTGAATAAAGAAAAATGATAAAATACCAGAACTACATAAGCCAAATTTTGATGAGGAGGAAAGTGCCTTTAAAAAGCATAGTCTGGAAAAACTTAAAAATATTAAGTTTCTCTTCAGCACCCTTGTAGACTCAGGTCTTGTAAGAGGAAACAGTGCGATAAATAATTTTTTCATCCTCTGAAAGACTGCACTGAGCAATTACTGTCAGTGAAGTACACTTTTATAACTCACTTAAATGTACTTACCCATACTCATTGCGAATTGCATCACACAAAATGCCTGCATTTAAATTCTTCCAGGCATAAATATAAAAAAGCAATTTTTTATTGCTGGTCTGATTTCAAGTAGACAGGGAGAAATCCAAACCAACATAGATTTATTTTTTATAATGAGTAATTCAGACTAGACAGAATTTCCGCATTAAAATTATACAAAAAAAGCTATGCCTACATGCCTTTGGGATGGTGATGTTGAATGTTCAAGAATTTATCAATATTGTAACACTGTAATATCACAGTTGGGATGTTTGTGTTCCTCCAAGTCATACAAAAGAAAGGAAGCAGGGGAGTGAGGGAAAATTCTGCAAACTGAGAAACAGTGACTAGAAGGAAAAAAAAATTCACAAGTGGTCTTTTTACTTTTGGAAATCTTTCAAATGTTCTAAAAAATGAATACTTCTGATGATCTTTCTTGGGACAAACCCCCCCACATAAACAAAATTAATAAATTGCTGTTGGATTATATATTGTTGTTGATAATGTGGTAGTTTACAAAGAAGCTCCAAATGCAGCTCCTTTAAGCATTGTTTTTGCATTTCTTTCCCAGAAACCTCACATAGCATGTCAATCTGTAACATGAAGCAGATAGTGATTACTGCTGCTGCTGGTGGCTCTGTTGCGTTTGGTTTTCTTTTGGTTTGTGTCTTTCATAAAACTTTTAGCTGCTTGGAATAGGCAAGGGGGGGAAAAATGTACTCCATTTCCTTGCTTTTCCTTATCTAACATTTCAAAGGGGTTTTTTGGGTTTCTTTTGCCAGAAAAGGCTAGGTTGTGGTTTCCAAAGAGAAGGATTACTCACACGTGCAGAGATAAACATAGTCATGACTGGGTTTTCTTCACATCAAGAGACAATATATTGGGATTTTATTTGGTTATTACGAAACTTCTAAGAATGTATTTCTGTTTATTGAGGACAAAAGTAACACACATTCTGCTTAATTAGAAAACACGATTGACTAAGTGATGTTTAATCACACATTAAATAGATTCGATATTCTGAACTCTGCTTTTTCCTGTATAGGCCTTAAATAAATACATATGAAAAGAAGATAAAAAATTTACTCTAGACATTTTTATTTAATAATTGATTATATTTTGTAACTAGACAACTTTTTAATTGGAAACCACTTAACCAGAAATTTGAGTAAATTATCTGGTAAACACAATTCTACTGTGCTTATCCTACAAGCATTATCTGTAGCTTCGAGACTTGTGCTTCTGAACTACACTGTTTACTGTAGCACATGGTGTTAAACATAACTGAGAACAAGGCTTTTTGCAGCTATTCCATTTAATCAGACATACAGCCAAGCCCAGACATTCAGCAACATCTGAATTATGTTTCAAGCACTTACAACAAGAAGTCAGTTAAAAACATAATTTTTGCAAAGGCTCATAGTATTTACATTTTCTTAATGCACATTACTGCCACAATACTTTTATCTCTCATTTGTGACTATTCTGCATGTACATGTAGAAAAGAAAATAAGACAGAACCTTTGAGTACCAGCTGTTAACGTTAGTAGATAATCGACCTGCATCATTACAACACCCTGCTGATTTTCTCTTCTGTCTTCCCTAAACAGTTGCACTGCTCATGTTAGCAGTAAGAGAACAGACACTAAGAGGGTAAGCATTTCAAAATTCTTTGTAGGCATACCAGAATGCTTTACACCTCTGTCAGCAGCATATTAGAAACATTTGCTACTACCTTTCTCCAGAGAGAATTAGTTCACATCTTGCCCAAAGCTTCAACTCTTTTGTTTAGGGGCTTCTTTCTGAGATTTTGCCATTCCGTTCAAGAGTATGATTCAGCCAGGAAAACACAAACCAAGACAGAACAAGTATTTCTGGCACTATTGCCTACCTTAAAAGTGTTTGTCACGACGTAACTACCTTAAACCTTTCAATTTCAAAAACATTGCCTCATATTCAACTGACAAATGAAGTGAAATATTCAGTCAGCACATTCAACGTGTGCCAGGTGTCACCAAGAACCTGGTACCCAAGGAACTACTACCCTGGCTGCTCCTCCAGCCTCTCTGGTTCCAGGGACAGTCAATTTGCCTTGGCCTCATGGCTGCTGCCTGCTCTTCACTGTCATGATTTGTCATGTTCATGCCTGACCATGCCTTTTCTTACTGCATGGAGGCTGACAGCACATCTTTTCTCAATATCCTCAGCATAAAAAAACCTGCTGTTCTAATATTTTAGAAAAATAAATTTTTCTTAGCAATTTCTACAGTGCCTACCACTGCAGAAGCTTAAATGTTGAAGAAAAATGATTGTGCCAAAACAGTTGGTCTCAAAGTGCAGTTCTGGCATCAGCATTACTCATACAACATCTTGCCCCTTTTTGACATATAGCACTGATGGATCTAGGTCCGCAGTTTTCATAGAAAACATGTCCTCTTTCTCCTGCTACATATTTACACAAGATGAGGCTTTGACTAATCTTTCAGCTTCTTATGTGCCTTTTCTTTTCTTACATGTCCCGTTCTATTCTCTGATGTTTGGGCAGTGTGGGATTTTTCAATACGTGACATACTTTTTAAATTTTTAAACCCCACTGGGCACACTCAAAATCATTATTATAATTAAACCATTTGGAACATGTCAGTCAAAGTCCCAATCAATTTCAATTTGATAGCAACAGCAAACCTCTCTTCTCTGTAGCAGGAGCTGGACCAGGTCTGTAAACTGATTGAATAGATGTGCACTGCCAGTTAAACGTGGACTTGCTTCTGCTAGATTTAAGTAACCTTGTCTCATACTGGCTATTGACTTGCCTTGTCTCACACAGTAGCTCAGACTAGCTATTTAAGACTGCATCACCTTCTAATGCAAGTCCATATCCTGAAGACCATTTAGAAACTTAAAACTAGATTTTTTTAGTTCATTTAAAAAGTTATAATTTTTCATGCTCAAAACTGTATTGTGAGAAACATAGTGGCAATGTACTAATAGACCTGAATTACTAAGTACTGAAACAAGATCCATATTTTGCAAATATGTGACTTCAAAAACTGCATGCAACAGGTTTTTTTTGTTTGTTTGTTTTTAAATAGTAGAAGGAGATTTTTTTCAATGAAGAGAGCAATGTATTATGTTAGTACATAATCTAGTGTCCATACTGGGAAATATATATCATGACATTCCTCTACTTTCTTGTATGCCACATCTCTTTATATGAAAAAAAAACTAATTCCCATGTCTGCAAGTAGCTTTTAAGTATTTTCCAGCAGCCAGTTTTGTCAAGACCTTCAGGCCCCTCCTGTGTTGCTAGTAATGTGCTAACATTAACACATCTGTAATGGTTATAACATGATAGCAACAATACACGAGCTGCTGCAACATGGCATTTGAACTGGAAAATATGCACTAGCAAAAAATGGCAAGGTAAACTGACATCTACTTCCTAAGCACAACACACATGATCTAGATAAGACTTCCTACACACATATTTGTCAGTGTTGTGGAAGTACACTATACCACCACTCAGGGAAAATAAATACTGCCTAATACAAAAGAAAACAAATTTTAAACAAAAATAGATGCAGCAGTTTTGCGCTTCATGAGAACAAGAAGTACTCACCATAGAGTGATTCGTAACAGAAGAGGAGGAAATACTCCCTGCACATCATCTGAACAAGATAGCTATCTGAAAAGTAATCATGCCATCTCATACCACCCAAATGTCAACCACAGATATTTAGGCAACAGCTTTAATATATTTTACAAAAATCAACTGAGCAAATGTCAGTTTCCCGTCTCTTCAGGGACCTCAGCTTCTACTGAGAAAACCAACTCATTAATACCCTGGTCTTAAAGCAATTTTTACATCCACTAAGTAAGCCAGATCTACTCACAAATAATTGCTAACCTGAAAACAAAAATCACACATCCAACAGTAGGCAACATTCAAATACCTATCTAAAAGTGTACATACATATTGGTTTGATAAAGAAAGAAAAACAAAAGAAAAAAAGAAATCCCAAAGTGAATAGTCAACAAAAACATTATAAAACCAAACAAAAACCACAACGTAAGTCTTGTCACTTGGAAATAAAACAAAATCTCCATGTTTCTAAGACTGAACTATCACACACATCAAGAGCTACAGGGAACCTAAACTACTAAGACTAAGAAAAGATCAATTCTCACTCATCACATGAACCTGTAAAACCCTGCACAGCCCAGCCCATCGGTCACCCACCTCAGGGTATAGCCTGCCAGCTTCATCAGCAAAAAAACCCGGCACAAAATTCCTACTCATTCTATTACTCTCAAAAGAGCAAAAATTGAATTCTGTTAAATGATTGCATTTTACAAATCTACAGATAAATAGAATAATGTCCATATAACAACTTCTAATGTTAATAAAATCTACAGTACACTTCCATTTCTTCAGCCATCAGCACAATTGCTTTGAGGAATATATTTGCAATTTTCTTCCTGTATTCATGACTGCTTTCAACAAACAAGGACAGTCTTTAAAGAAAACACACCCATTTTCAAACAAGTCATCAAAATAATAGTTGTATATTATCACATTGAAGCATGAAAATTTGCGTCTCCCTAGCAACGTGTTCCTGGCTGGCATACATCACAAGACACACAACTTCTGTGAAAGAGCATTAAATACTGATTAAGCTATTAAACATATAACTTTACTGATTTTGTAATTACCTTGCATTGCAAGTGCTTTACAAGAAAAATACCATTAATCTTACTATCTGGATTTGCACAAACCAATGCACACAAACGGAACCAGAACACAAAATGCAAACCACTCTGTAAGTTCCAGGTTTGCAGACAACCTGATCTGCACGTGTAACCATGAAATCACATGATCTGTAACTCACAAATATTTAGTAATATCAGCACAAAGTTCATTATTCCTGAGCTAAAGATGAAGAAAAACATTTTAAAGTACTTGCAGCCATTATGTTCTCTCCTACACCGAGTAGAGAGTACACCTAGACCTTTTCTACAAAAGAACAAATCATAATTCGAAATAATTACTCAAAATAATACTACTGAGGTCCTACTCTCAAGGTCTGGGGCAAACTGCATGTGACATCATTGACCATTATTTTATTAAATATTTTGATGGGTTGATACATGATTTATGCCCACCACCACCTACACCCCTTCTCAGCCAAATTTAAATGCTATGGTACACAGTACTCTTTTTTTTTTAGGAGTAGCCCTAAATTTTTAGAAAAAAAAATTAGGCAAAAGATTTTTTTTTTTCTCTCTGTAATGACTCTACAATTACAGATTGGCAACAGTTTTTGCTACATATTTTTCTGTTAGTCATGGTTGTGCATCATCACATTTTTTTGCTTTAGGAAGAGGTATATCAAGCTCTGAGATCTCAGTTTCTTATGGACTCAACAGAATGGATGAAGAACCTTAAGACCATGATACAGTAAGTATGATATCCATCTTCAGAAAGACAGAAATTGAAGAGGTCATGACTTACAGATCCATTAGTACAACATTCTTTTTTTGAGAAGTACTGGAAAATAACCAGACTACCTCTGAAAGGGACAGTTTTATTTGGCACATCTGTTGTTCATGAAATGACCACTGAACTAAACATATACTTATGAAATAATTTGGTGACATCGAACCAGAAGGTTTGATGGTGACATCATAGAAGATGGGACTCATCTAATTTTATCTTGACAAACTGGGAAAAATAGGATGAACATTCACTAAAGACAAGCATATGATGAAATACAGACAGGAATAATTGAGGAAACAAAGAGAGAATACAGAACAGTAGGCATGAATGACTTGAGATGATATCACCACTGAGTATGCCATATTTTTGTAGAAAAGGCAAAGAACATTTTTCTTTGCTCTGCTCAACATGAGTGAAATCATACAATCACAGAAGGGCAGGGGTTGGAAGGGACCTGTGGAGATCATCTAGTCCAACCCCCCTGCCAGAGCAAGATCACCTAGAGCAGGCTGCACAGGACAGCATCGAGGCAGGTTTTGAGTATCTCCAAGAGATGGAGACTCCAAAACCTCACTGGGTAGCCTGTTCCAGTGCTTAGCCACCCTCACAGTAAAGAACTTCGGTGTTCATTTTAGGGCACTGCAGGTGGACAGACACCAAAGTAAATAAGTTCAGATATGACTAAAATGAACCATTAATGGTATATGAACGTGGACTGAGAAGCACAACTGGGAAAAAAAAGTCTATGTTGTCCTAAAAAAGAATACTTTGAGAGTCATGGGATAACAATCTCAGAACTTGCTTCAAAGGAAGTGTTTAAAAATTAAAAAGCTGCTTTCTATGGGAGATAGCATGACAACTGATTGGCTTCAATTTCAGCAAGGAAGCTTCAAACCGTATTAGAAAGCATTTTCTAGTACTAAGGCTAATAGACTAGAATAGACGAAATCAGCAGAAATAGTTTTAACTGTCAGAGGTTTCTAAAAAACCAAAATAAAAATTAGATAAGCATTGTGAAAAGTAACATGCATCTCATTGAACCTTCTTGGGAGTCAGAGAATGTGGAAAATTCTTTCTTTTTTCCACAGCCTCCAAAAAAACCAGTTTTTGCCAGAACTGAATCAGTGCTGATGGGACTGCCACAATTGTATAATTTTTTTTAATTTCAGTAAATACAAAGTAACTTTTCTTGTAATGGGTAGGTTCCTGAAAATTTGTTCTCAAACTGGCAAAATCTGTAAATGTGTAACAGAGCAGTGAAACAACTATTGTCTTAACTTTGTGACTGGAACGCTTTAACTTTAGGTCCTGCTGTAAGGACCTGTGCCAGGATTGCTTATAGTTTAACTAGGCCACCTTTCACAATGCAGAGGAAGACTGCGGCCTTCATCCTCACGACCACCAGAGGGACCAGGACGACCCCCTAGTAACAGCATGCGCAGCCGCAGAAACATACCAGGATATGCTACGTGTACCCAGAACTACAAGACTATAAAAAGGGGACTCTGGTGGGGTGGGGTACGCGCCTTTGGAGGGAGCAAGGGTCACCCAGGTCGGCCAGCGCTGTTTTGCCTGCTTCATAGCTTGCTTAATTAAATTCTATTTGGAAACTTTGCAAATTTGTCACTGCCATTTATAACATTTCTTATTTATGTATTTAAAAGGAAAAGTTCACACAAATATTTTCAGACTCTTAATTTTAAATCAGTCTGCTTGTATTGTGGACACCCTCATTTCATCTTCATGCTTTGTAAGAAAAGCAAAGGTTTTCAGAAAAAAATAAATTCAATCCAAAGAAAAGTAACTTATTTTTCTCATAAAATCATCAAACAATAATATACAAGCAACAGTAGGCCAGTGAGATTATCAACTACAAACATTGTAAGATAAATAGAGCTAAAAGGAGGTACAGTGTGTTACTTTCTACTCATTCATCATGTAATTTCTGACACAGTTCAGGGAAGATTTTTTAGAGAACATTTTCCTATTTGAAGTCTTTTATAGTTTTTCCTCTCAAAACAATACCCTTTAAAAAATGCTATACATTAAACATGAGATATCAGTAAGTCTCCTCTTCCAGACTCTATTCAGTTGTTATGCAAGGTGCTGAAATAAGCCTTTAGCTTAAAGAACTTCTTATCCCTAATAAAGTCACTGGTTTAAGATATCTGGGGAAAAACAAAACAAAACAAAAAATAGAACCCCAAACACACCCAAACAAAAGGCTCTAATATTTTGTATTCTGTTTATAACTGATGGTTTATAATAGCTTTTTTTTGGTTGCTGTTTTTCTTAAGCAGCGTGGCTAAATTTCCCAAGGGAAACCACGGGTGATCCAAATGCTGAGGAAGCACATTGGATGAATAAACACACTACAGGCTAGAGATCTTGTCTGAAAACGAGACGAGTTATAGTATTCATGCAGGAAGGTTGATTTGTCAGGCCCAGAGGAAACTACCCTCAGGTTTCTCTTATCGCCTACTTTTAGCGCTGAGTGACAGAAGTTACGCTTACCATTACAGGGCAATGAAAAAGCAACCACAAAGATAAGAGTGTTCTTTTTGTGTTAAATAAACCATGGTGTAAACAAAGTTTAAGGAAAACAAAAAATTGAAAACTTTCTGCAAGGGAAGAAGGTATTTTATGGTATTCTGGCCATAATGAAGAATCCTTTAAAGTGAGTTAAATAGCCTCATTTTTCAGACATGTGAAGCATGCTGAATTCTGTGGTTGATCACAATTTTACTACAAGCAGGTACAAGCTGTGGGTGGAGTTAATGGACATTTATGAAAAGGCTGCACTTGTGTCAAGGCTGATGGGCAGCTGCATACAGATAGCAGAACTGTACTGGAAAACCTGAAACTTCTGCATCTTCACATTCAAGCCCAGGCAACAAGGTAATTTATATTTATGTTGAACACAAGTTCTTTGCTAAGTCAGATCTTCGGTGGTTTTGGGGTGGTTTGGGTTTTGGTGGGTTTTTTTCACTTCCTTCTCTGTAGGGAATACAGAATCTGATAGTCTGCATCACAGAAATAAATACTTTGGAATCCTGGGAAATAGGTTTACTGTGGCATGTAATTAACTACTGTTAATAAAGAGGAAAACATATATGGTGGCATCAGTTTCACTTTACAGGGAGGAATAGTTTAAATATTTACCACAACCAATCAGTACGACGTGAAAACAATTTCAGATCATTTTGCTTTTCTTTCACTCTACTTCCCATATCAAGCGCATGGTTTAAAATGATTTTCACACAACCGAATGTTGATTGGTGTAGCACTTTTTTCAAAGAATTTGGAAAATGATTTTGACTATAAGTGCCAGACTTTTAAGTACATGTCCTCTGCCCCTTATATATAAAGATAATTCAGGTGTTTCCCAGACAGAAATACTTCCTTAAAAAAAGACCTCTAAAGAAAAAAAAAAAAAACCCACCACATTATTTTTAAACCTGCCTTCTCTTTCTTGTGTAAGTCTTGTGTAAGCAGTTATAAAGGCAGGCCTAAATCTGAGTTGCTTAGACTTGTAGGGGGATACCTGAAATACTGTAGAAGAGAGAACCATAGGTAAATGACAATCTTGCTCTTAATTTGTGGTACTGCATTTCACAGAAACCTGCGGGTTCAAGAGTGCCACCACAGAAACAAGCTAGACCACTGTGAGAACGAACCAAGGTTGTTAAGCATTCAAAGCGAGGTTTTCCTCTTCCCTCCCTCATGCCTACCTCTTCCCTACCCTGGTCCTATCTCCCAGTCACCCCCACTAACCTTCCCATCTGCTTTCCCCTTTCCCTCTCTATGTGAGCACCTCCATCTTTGCTGCTTCCTGATGCCCCTCATCTCCCAGACCCGAGTTGTCTTCTCAGACATCCTCTAGGTTCACACAATTGCCTGGGTACTTGGCGGGTCTGAAAATGTGGAGAGGTCAGAGGAACCCCCAGAGCCACAAGTACGTGTAAATCCCCACCTTAACTGGAGCAAATGTGGCTTATTCTTCAGAAAAAAGATTACTGGCAATTACAAGCCAGTCTCAAGACCACCTATGGAATACTTATTAGAAATTACCTTATTTGTTGTAAGACAGATGCTATTGACTTGTTTATTTAAATATAAATGTTACTACAAAACAAAGACTAAGTAGGTTGGTAGGCTAGACATAGTTAGCTGTTGTTCACATTTGAACTTTTGAGGGGGATTTAGGACTATTTATCAATATATTTTGTCTCAGACTTTGAATGACAAAAGGGAAAACAGATTAAGCAGTAGATGAAATTCATAATTCTGAATGTCTGAAGCAGAATTTTTAGAAAATCATCAAAAAAATTAAGCAAAGTTATACTCAAACCATAACTGAACAAGTCTCACCTTGTACATTTTAAAGAACAATGATTTTAAAAGTACAAGATATTTGTATAAACTGAATTTTATTGCTGGATTTATTTTTCTTGATCTCATATTCCTATCAGACAAACACAGATGTTTCTTTTTCGTGAACAAAAAAATATATTTTAAAATTATTTTCTAAATTAGTAAAACACATGACTTCTAGGACAGTGCAGCCAAATGATGGAGGGGTAATTGGAAACAAGTGGCTACAAATAACTCAAACAAACATAGAATGAGATTTAGCGAAATACTTAGGAGTACTTCACTGAATCAGGGACCATAATTAAATCACTGTAACTAAGAGTGGACTCATTCACAACTAGGTAAGTACCAACTTACAAAGGCAGCTATAAAACTAAGAAGTCCAACTGAAAATTTTTATTAATAATTCCTTATTTTTCTCATTATACAACAAACCAAACTGCAACTTCTGCCAGCTCTTAGAGGATATCCCACGCTGCATGGTTTAAGGGACCGAACTCTGAAAAAAAGACAGGAGCTCAAATTCTAATCTCAGTACAGACACTGACAAACTCTGTAGCCTTGAGCACATCACTTAACTTCTGTGATGACCCCGTTTGTCTTCATACAGCTTTACAACACAGAGAGACAGAAAAAAAATACATATGCACACACACGTCACAATCAGCTAGATTACAAAACACGTGGAAAACATAGGAGTACATACATGTTGTGATATATTTCCCTCTGATTCGTGTTAATATGGAATAATGTTGGGGGTGCAAAATGACAGACCCTTGTATGGTCATGGGCCTGGGAGGGACAGTTTGAGATTTTGCACGTACTGAATTAAGTTTGTTGAAGCATCAACAAACTGTATAAAGGATGTGTAAATCGTCGCTTAAAGGACCACAATGTAGCACATTGTGTGCATTGTAATACTACTGCAGAAACAACTTGTCTCTGAAAGGAAGGTGATCAGCCAACAAAAGAAGGAGACTCCTGGAACCTGCGGAACCAGCTGCCTGACCATCAGCAAGCCAAAAGATACAGGACCTGACCGGCACTCCAGCATGTCGTCTTAAAATGTATATGGTTATGTCTTGTTGGGAAGGGGGAGGGCTGTCATGCACTCCAGCATACCAGTTTAAGCCAGTGGGCTGTGTTATCCCTGAAAAGTATATAAACCAGGGACTGGAACTGTTCGGTGTGCGGCTTGGGGGGGCGGGGACTCCCGGCGCACCGGGTGCTGACCGTGCACCCCAGCACCGTTTGCTTGCTTTTATTCGTTTAATAAATTGTTCAATTTGGTTAAAATCCTGTTTGGGGCCAAGTAATTTATAACATTAAATGTAGATATAATTTACCAATTCACTAGAGTATTAAATTCCCCCCCATCCCCATGTAATCCCCACAGCTCTAGTCAGTACAGAGTCATTGACAATAATAGGCCACCGGAATTCAGTAACTAGTTTCTTGATGTTGATTATGCAAAGCAAAAACCCAACAAGAACTCCCACATACATCTTCACAATTAATTCCACTGCAGAAAGAAACAGCTTAATGAGCAGAGACAGAAGCATTCCCTCACGCCCTTTAGAAATCTAATTTGAAATTTGCACCTTTCTGTTGAACTTCTCTGAGAAGCTTGAACCGCTCAGAGCTACACAGAGAACAGATTCAGCAAGGCAGACAGAAAACGCCTGTGGCGTGGGAATGCGGTGGAAGGGGTAGACAACCTGTAACATGACAATAACTAGCAGCCAGGGCATTATCACTCACATCATTCATGCTCTTTGCTTGCAGAACACCATCCATCCACCTCTTTGATCTTTTATGATAAAGAACCTGAGCTTCACAAAACAGCCTCACCAGCAATGATGACATAAAATCTGTTTACTTTCTAGTCTCAAATCAACTAGAAGGAAGTGAAATGCCACCTGTTTTTATGCAAACTCCGCAGCCTCTCTCTGATCAGACAAATATTTAACAAGCTTTCCACCCTATACCAAATGGCTTCTACTGTATTCAGTACTTCTTCAGACCTGAAATACGCAAAACAGCACACTGAACCTACCTTTTCCCACATCTCACATGATGATTTAGGAGGATAGCATTAAGTTTGCTGTTTCCCTTTCCTCATAAATCCAATTTCCTTTAGTCAGGAAAAAGACCAACAGATAAACCTAACAAAAATATTTCTGACTACACATACAGGATATAACAAATTAGGAAATCATACAGTCTCATACAGAACTGCACACAGTCAAGAGATGTTTCATGTATTTGCACATGCAGTTGTCTCTACACAGGTCTTTGGAATCTACTTCACAATCCATTAACATGTGCTTTTGATTACATTAGTTCCTAATTTCCCTCAAAACTGTTTCAGGCATAATCATGTAGTCAAATGCAGACATAGTCTTTAGGAGATCTATTTCCCAGAGTCTCCAAGCATTAGAAATGCATTAGAAAGTGCAGACATCCATATTCAGTGAGATGAGACCCACTTCTATTCACACTCAGACCAGACAGATCGCCTCCATCATAATGCAGTAAACTTCCCCCCCTTCCACAATAACCTCCAATCTTTATATCTATACCTTAACCACCAAATTGTCATAGGTTACTGAACAAGGATCAAGAGAAGGTTGATTTCACTTTACGTATGTCACTGATTTGCCAGATTGCCTTTCCCTCTCATTTGTTCACTTCTTCATGGTCACGTTTTCCGTCACTGCTTCTGTAAACTGTTTTCAGGTGGGTAGGTTAGGATAGGAGGTTCCCTTGCTAAGCATTACGATACAACCTAGCATAATTCAGATCCATTTTTGGGATCAATACATATTAGCATAATGAAAACCAGAAGTAGGTAGCAGTACTGAACAATCCTTCTGCCTCAGCCAAAGAAAAGCAGCTTTCACACCTAAGTTTAAAAGCTATAATTTTTTCCCCTCAATTTTAGCTAAACTATGTGCTGTTTTTGTTAATGCTATCTGGCATTAAATCTTAACTGCCTATATGTACAATATTCCCAGATTTTAAATCTGTATCTATTCCCCAGATTCGGGTTTTATGATGACCAGAAAAAAATTTTCCTGAAAAAAACTTGGAATCAACATGTGCATTAAAAAAAAAGGAAAGAAAAAAAATCAGACAAATCACACTGTGTAATTTAAATGGCCAACATTATTCCATCTTTACAAAACTATGCATGCAATAGAGAGACAGTAGAGAGAGTTAAATGCTTCTAGAAGGCAATTTGGACCTCATATTGAGAGGAATTACTTTGTAAGTAATTCTAGCTCTAGTCACTTTGAAGATGACTACTTATCTTCATCCTTTATGCTGGGAATAGAAGCACTCTCAATTAGCAGCCTCCAGTCAGGTGATCTGAATCTCTCTCCTCCTTGTTTAACAGGGATTAGCTTCTCCCTGCCTTAACAAGGACTTGATGCCCTTCAGCAAAATGTCTACATGTTCTTTTTCTATCCTGTGCCCCCCAGACCCCCTTCTTTTTTTTTCTTTTTTTTTTCTTTTTTTTTTAATAGGTTATTATTCATTTGGGTTATATAAACCGCATTATTTTTTTTCTAGAAACTTCAGTTTTGGTAAAGATGTTTCAGCATAGAGCAAGAATATGGAACCAAGGACCTAAGGAATATCCCAGTACTCAAGCTTATCACAAACACAAAAATTTGCTTTAAGTGTTGACAATCACAGAATCATTTAATAGTTTGAGTTGGAAAGGACCTTTAAAAGTTATCTAGCCCAAGCCTCCTGCAGGGACATCTTCAACTAGACCAAGGTACTCAGGGCCCTGTCCAACCTGACTTTTAATGTTTCCAGGGATGGGGTATCTACGATCTTTCTGGGCACTGTGCCAGTGTTTACCATCCTCATCTTAAAAAAATTCTTCTTTCTATCTATTTTGAATCCACACTCTTTTAGTTTAAAACCATCAACCCTTGTGACGTGCGGAAAATAGACTCTATAACTCGAATGTTATAAAGTAGGTATGTTTATTCACCGCTGGGTGCACGGGGGAT
>VZTU01023458.1:15011-40638 GCA_013400835.1 Zapornia atra
GCACCCCGAACAGTTCCAGTCCCTGGCTTATATACCTTCCAGGGATAACACAGCCCACCGGCTTAAACTGACATGCTGGAGTGCCTGACACCCCTCCCCACCCCCAACAAGACATAACCATATACATCTTAAGATGACATGCTGGAGTGCCGGTCAGGTCCTGTAACTTTTGGCTTGCTAATGGTCAGGCAGCTGGTTCCGCAGGTTTTGAGGCGCCTCCCTCTTCTGCTGGCTGATCACCATCCTTTCAGAGACAAGTTGTTTCTGCAGTAGTATTACAATGCACACAATGTGCTACATTGTGGTCCTTTAAGCAGGATTTGCACATCCTTTATATAGTTTGTTGATACTTCAACATACTTCATTCAGTACATGCAAAATCTCAAACTGTCCCTCCCAGACCCATGACCATACAAGGGTCTGTCATTATGCACCCCTAACATTATTCCATATTAACACGAATCAGAGGGACATATATCACAAGCCCAACTCTCTCAGTCCTCAAAGCAGCCCTCTGATCACCTTCATGGATGTCCTCTGGACCCACTACAACAGCTCCATGCCTTTCTTGCACAATAACTGACATTGCGCGGGAGGACTGCTAATCAGAGAAAAAGTGAGAATCACCAGTAAACTATTCTATTGTTCAAGTAGAAAGATGAAAAATGTGTTATAGAATCCATGGAACAGAGCATAGATTTCAGTCACCATCAGGAAACTAGAAAATTGTTTCATGTAAGCACATAAATACAAATACTTATAAACTGCTTCTGTCTATTTAAAAACAGATATCAGACAACTTCTTAGGCTTTGAGTATTCTCGTCATTGTTGACCCAGAAAACAATTTAATAATTTGATTTAATAAGCAGTGTTCCTCTTACAGTGCTTTGCAAAAAACCAAACCAAACCAAGAAACAAAAATCCACAAAAAACCCATAACCGAAACAGAAGACGTGTCTGAGACTCCACCCTGCTATTATGTCCATCTTTGGTGTTTTCATCTCTTTTCAGTATGGCAAGAAGGAAACAGTTCCTTAGAACTGCAGTAATAAAGGCAGCTATCATACCCAGACATTATTTCAATACTGTTAACTTTATGTAGCTATGGTAAAATAAAACTTACCTTAAAAATCAAATCCTTTTTCCCGTATCGAAGCTCTTTCAGCTGGGCCTGGATCTTTTTTGACTGAAAGTAAGGATAATAAAATTAGAGGGGGGTTATTTTAAACATTTTTTTTTCCTATCACAAAAGTAAAAGCTAGCAAGTTCTGACAATGTTAGAAACTAGATCAACTTAAAAATGCAGAAAAACTATCAGTATCAAAGGCAATTGCTGTTCCAGAGTAGCCTGTCTAGGTTACAGTATCAAGGAAAATGTAAAATGGTACTCACCTGAAGAACATACTGAGTTAGTACTGGTGTAACAGTTTGGTTTACACATTTTAGACACCAGATGATATCAGTACTTTCCATGAAGCATAAGTGAGGGAGCACCCCTTTTCTTAGAGGGAAAACGTTTCCATAGTGTTGCACAGCTGCTTCTTTGAAATGACCAAGGACTTCCAGATAGTATACAAATGAACTAGGTTTTTAGTTTGTGGCCATGTCCTCTAAAATAGGCATAGTTATGCTGATTTATAGCAGCTAAGTCCAATATTTATTTGAGTATTTTTAAATGTATGCTGAAAACAATTTTGAGTAATGGCCTATACAATTTTTATCCTTCTTTGGCAGGGGGGTTGGACTAGATGATCTTTCTAGGCGCCTTCCAACTCCTCATGTTCTGTGATTCTGTGATTTTTATTTATTTAAACAAAATATAATAGAAATGTTGGGGGGNNGGGGGGTGTTTATACTACAGCCAAGTATTTCACCCTTTATCTAAAACTTCTGTTGAAATAATAATTTCTATTTAATAAAATCCACAGTCTCAGCTGATACTTATTTTCTTGCACTAATTAATAGCAAATGTTTAGAACTCCTTGAAACGGATTACAATTCTGTTCCACATTCACCAACACAGCACATCCATAAACATACCCTATTGCAGACGGTACTGTATCTTTCATAAATTGGAGCTTTTAGAAAGATTTGATGCCTTTCCAATTGGTGCAGTCAGATTCAGTGACAGATTTTTGGGAAGGATGAGTGAAGCTAAAGATAAATTTTCAGAACTTGCTTTATATATTTAACAGCCAAGGCCAAACTGGTTATTGTGTTCTGTATAATCTGAAACAAATAACCAAGCTCAGTTCTATTCACTTCTTTCTTCTGTAACTATATCTGCTGTTATTTGATCTACACTGCAGAAGACATCAATTGCATACACTCAATAGCCCTGTCCTCTGATCTGGGCGATGCAATTGGTAGAGCTATGGAAAACATTCCCCATCAATGAGAGAAGACCGGTGAGAAAACCTTAATCAACTTTAATTGTTCTAGGAGTTGTGTTTAATAAAGTATATGTGGTCTCTGTGACATACAAGGTATCCAAAACGGCTACGGAATAATCTAGGAGCTACAATTAAGGTATTGCTCATTTGCTAAATCACAAACCTGTGATGAAATTAAGAGTTATGGAGCTGAATATATTCAGTGTGTAACATAAGTCATTCAAAAGCACATATATGACCTGTAATTCTTTATGATAAAATTATAAAACTTGGCTGGTTTATGGGTTTTTTTTCTGCACTTCTAGCAAAAGGACACACAAAATCTTTTAGTGCAGTCAGCCAGATAGCATCAACATTAGACACAGGCTGATAACAATGTCTAAACCACAGCATCTGGGAATATTTCCCAGGCATGTGACCCCTGCTTCCTGGTAAAACCTGAGATTTGCACCACCCTGCCTTCCTCTCTCCAGGGCTCTGAATTCCTGGAGAAGAAAGCCAGCCATAGAAACTATACAGAATCACAAGCATGATCCCATCTACACAGCTGCCCAACAATCTCAGGGCTTGCTAAAACTCTATGCATGCACCCTGAGAGCAGAACGAAGCAGGAGCTTCCTGGTAGGCAATGCTGTCCATGAAGAGCATCTGGTCTAAAAACTAAAAGGATATTGATTTCACACAGTTGTTATGCTTAGTGAGCATAGCACTTAATTAAAGAGCAGAAAAAAAATACACTGTGGTTCTCTGACTGACACCAGCTAACTGGCAAAACAACAACAAAAAAAGGATGCTCCTGTAGCATCTATACTTGTTCTAATGGCACTAACCCACTTAAAAGCCACAAATTTGCCAGGAGGATTCATAAAGTCTGAGATTCTTAAGGTTTAAAATACACTCACAATCTGCTGCCTTCAGAGTTAACTAGTTTATGTTTAGTTTTCTGAAATTCTCTGTCAGCAAGACTTGTCTCACTACACAAAATTTAATTTAATCTCAAACTTCACCCTTAGATTTAAGGATGTTTATGCTGCAAATATTAAAGGAGACATAATCAGGGAAAAGATCTTCAAGTTAATTACCAAACATTCAAGATGTTCTGCAGCGAGGAAAAACAAACTTTAAGAAGAGGGGAAAACAGAAACCTATGTTGCTCACACTGCCAATTTTTTAAGCAGTAAACAAGGAAAGAAAAATATATTTGTATTCCTATACTGTGGCGTGTTTGAAAGCAAAAATGGTGATACAGAAAGATTACACAGATTTTGACAAGCTAGCAAAAAAAAATCCTGAACCCAAACCACTATTATTTCCTGCCATTGAAGTTTTCTCAGGAGCAGTGGTTGCAGATTTTCGGTTAGGCTAAATAGCTAATAGAACTAGAAATCATTTCTTTGACCTCCTAAGTTCTGACTTCTAAGAAGAGTCTTTAATGAAGAAAACATAGTCAGCCATAATTTGGAAAAAATTAATTAAGAAGAAAAACATTATACTTCTGTTTCATTCTGGAAATCATGACTAAAAATCATGACTAAAGTTATGTAAATGAGTAAATCAGATTCATATATAGTAACATCCTCCTTAATTAAAAGTTAAATAGCTAAAAGGATTGCTTGCATCAGTGCACTCACTTGTGCATTCATGTATTTCCAAAAAGATAAGGCTTTTGTACCATCAGCTATCTTTGCTAACTAGTAGAGAGGAGATTTCTTTCCCTTTTATTGTGACCCCTTTTTCCTTGGAGTAAATGAAACGTTCTAGGAATCAATAATAGTAAGTCTTTCCTGTCCCTATAAATAATTTTTAAAAGGAATTTAGCTAGTCCTGTCTTACTCTAGGCAGAGACCATGGAAATTAAATCAGTTTTACATGTTATAGATGTATAAATCTAGAGAGCTGTCTATATATACTTTTCATAAGCATGCCCAAACTTTGTCTAAAGCTTGCTTTCTAATGCGTTTCAGTTGTTTCAAATGAAGTCGCAGAAATGAATTGAGAATGCTTTAGGAACACTCACCATACATGCATAATATATAAGCTATAGCAGAACTTCAATGCCAAAGACTGACACAAGCTCCTTTTGGGTATGTTAGATTTAGAATGGAGAGAAACCATACTTACTTCTTCTGCATGGATGCCACAAAGTTTGTTTCCTGACAGGAGCTTGTTTTTGAGGCTTTTGTTCTGGGGGGGGGGGAAACAGTTTTATTACTGAGAGTCACTGAAATATTAAGGTACCCTTTAAATATTTGATCATACTGGGTTTATTTTATACATGGATAACACCTCCAAGTCACCAACAAAGACACAGATAAGAAGACAAGATGGAAGTATGATGGCACAACATCCTCTCTTACAATTTCTAAAAGGCTGTGACTTCAAATTAAAAGCTGTTTCACAGGAACAAGACTGCGCATGGAAACCTTCCAAAACACTCTAGCAAGTACAAGCAATTTAGATTGGATTTGTTGAAGTAAAAAAGGAAAGAGAAAACTCTTTAATCCTTACCTGGTGTCAACTGCATAGCTCGATATAATTTTCAGTAAATCTGCTAAATTTCATAATTTAAAACCGCAAGCAATCAAAAGCTTTAGGAGCTTAGCTACCTGATAGCCAACTCAATGTGCTTTTTCGTGTAGGAGGGAAAATAATAAACCTTGATAAAATGAATTCTCAATAACCTGGTTATCCTTTCTGTACTTCTCACTCATATTATCCCATAATTGACAGAGAATGGTAAAAATTTCTCTGCTGCATGCCTATCTTTCACACTGTTCAGAAGCACAAATATTCAACAAGCAGATCTTTACATGCCAGATATAACACTCTTACACTAAAAGAAATTAAAGAACACCAAACCCAACCTCTCCTGTGCTAACAAACAGTAAAGAAACATGCAGAAACCCAGTCCACCACATTTCAGAAATATGTATTTATTACTGAATAGTGATATCTTTCTTGATTATCATACAAGACCAAATCAGCATTAGATAATGGTAATTCCATCCAGGACATCAGTTCAACTTTAGGTCTACATCCCATTTAAACACTGGAAGCTTTAGTGTCAGAATTACAGTCTTAGCTCTGCCTTGAAAAAACTTTATTAAAGGGAAGGAAAGAAACTGAAGTTCCATTTGAAACCTCCTTTGCACAATTCGCAAGCAATAAGAAGACAGGACATCTTTTTTCCCATGTTTCACCACTGCTATCTGCTGTGCACCAATACACAACACTGCAAAAACAATGAATCATTTCCAACTGTTTGAAACAAGCACCCACAGTTCTGCAACGCAAAAAAAAAAGGAATTGGGATGTCATTTTGAAGGGGACAACCGAGATTCTGCCTCATAAAATATGATTTGCAAAAGGCTGGATGCGCAGGGAAGGTGAACAAAACTTGTTCTCCTAAGTCTCACAGTCAATTACTTTTCTTGTTTTGAAAATGATGATGTAAGCTCATCACAGAGCAGCACCTTGTTGTGCTAACCACTGTTGAGATACAAGTAACTGTCTCTGCCCAGAGGGAATTGGGTAGCAGATACAAGACAAAGAAAGATAAACCAAACAGAAACCAAAGAGACGAAGCACACCCAGTGCACCTATTGCTCACCCGGGTAGACATAAAGAGCTCTGTTGTGCTGTGATCACACAGGAGATGTGACTGATTTCACAAAAAAGACCAGCATTCAACCTCTTGAGGTGATGGCCATATAGATGCACCAAGGCCACTGGTTCATTGGGGAACTGCACTTAATTAACCCAGGAAGACAGGGCGTCACTTTGTTCTGACTTGTTTCATTACCCTCTCGTCTCTGTACAGCCTGACAGTGGTTGGTTTAGGTAACAGACTCTAGCCATATTTCTGAACCAAAGAAAGAATTGTAATCCTTACAATTTTTACTCCTTTATCTGCATTTTTCCAAGTATAAACTACTATAAGAAATACTTCTATTAATACACAAACAGTTCACAAGTAGCTTCTACATGTGCTGTTTTGAAAAGGCTCTGCAGTAAACCCAGAATGCAAAGAACTGAACACCAACCACCTCAAAAGGATACACACTGTATTAGGTGGTTGTCATAATTTCCACATTTTGGAAGTAGTCTGGAAAAAAAATACAGTTCAGAAGTAAGGCGTGCTGAAAACATCTTAAGTTCGGAGATGGACTCTCTTTTAGAGATTCACCTAAGTTTAACAGGATTTACCAGCCCTGTCTCATCATCCAATCCTACTAGCAACAAAACAAAAAACAGGGTTACCAGAATGCAAGCAAAACAGTCATGATTTTATCTGTTCTTAATAACATTTTTAGAAATGAGAGCAAGCGTTAAAGGTTCCAGCTATCAAGAACACAAGAAATAGGAGCTTGTCAGAGGTAGATGAAAACTTCTTGTTTACAATATGACTGATTTTCCGTTACTCAGCAAATCACGTGTCATTGTTAAATATAACTTTGCATCTCAATTAATTTTCTATAGCATCCCAGGGAAGCACACCAGCAGAAAACAGAGCTTGATTTGACTGGGTTTCTGAATTACACGTTGCAAAATGAAAAGTCTGATCATCACCATTATTCTGTAAGTTTGCTAGAAAGAGGCTATTCAAAGTCAGATCAACTAAACTGATTTTTACGTTACAAATGGTTTTTGAGTCAGGACAGAAGTTCCAACTTCTAAGTCTTCAATAAGGATTCAAGATGATGCTTCTTATTTTCCTGTTAAGCATCCTTCGAAAAACAACAATTAAGTTTAACTAGAATTTTACATACTTTTTATTTCAAACATTTTTTTAATCAGATATTTGAATGGAAAACGTCTTGGATAGTTTAAAAACCAATAAAAGTTAAAAGGAACAAATTAAGTATCTGTAAGCATATCTTTAATAGCCTCTTTCAAAGTTATATAGAACAATGATTTTAACTAGACATGGCTTTTTAGATTTAGAGAAACACCACCATTATATTCAAACTAAATAAGTATTTTAATGTATTTGAACATGTTGGAAAACTTAGAGCTCAAACTGTTAGCTGGATTGTCTGCATGTAATCATATCATTAAGCTGTGTTATTCTAGTATCTAATTAATGTATTAAATCTTTTAAATTGCTTGCCCCAGTAGTTTCAGTGCATCCCTAAACTCAGGAGCAGAAGCCTGCTGTCAGTAGCAGCCACATGCGCAGGAACCCTCTTGCTTCCTCCAGTGCAGCTATTCCTTACTGTCCCGGTACCTCCACTGCAGAAATAGTACCACACATGAGTACAGTGGCTCTCAATGGCAACCTGTCAGATTTGTTAACATATTCTTCACAGAGCTTCCATACTGAGAATCAAATGCTTTCTGCCTCATTCCTAAACTGATTTGTCAGTCGCTGGGCATTTAATTTTCCTTCTTCTAATGTAACATTCACATATTTCATTTGTGTTCTGATTTTATTTTCAATATGTGAGACCAGGCTTATTAGAAGATGAATTCACTATGTGGATATTGGCAGTAACTAACTCTGTATTTAGGTTGCTGAAAGATCTCCCATCAATATAAAAGCACACAGAAGCAGCTGTAGCATCACAGTTGCTTTACCTGTGTGCCTTTGGAACCTGCAAGGGAAAAAGCACTCCACGGTCTCTGCCTGGGGGCACATATTCCTTTCTATTCCTCACTTTTGAAAATAATCTCTTCACTTCTGTCATGTATTCTGCTCAAAGGTCTGTAGCCAACCAAAGTAATCACCAAACATCTGAAGAGATACACCCATGTTATTTCAAAAGCAGCAATCCCTACTGTGACAGACTGAGCACATCACCCCTCCATGGAAAGGGAAGAAAAATAGAGAGGTTTACTTTTGCATTCTTAAAAAACAATAGCCATGATGCGATGGTCCTTTCTTTGCATATTGTTAAAAAAATTTACTTTTATCTCAATAAAATTAAAACTTCCCACAAAATCAATACATCATGGTGAAATGGTGTGACAGGGTTTTTTAGTTGTGGGGGTGTTTTAATTCCCATCTGCCTTTTAGAAAACTCCAACAAAGACTTCAAAAGAAAAGCACAATCTAAACACTTAAAAGCTCAAAAGAAGCACTTTCACAGTTACAGTTTTAGTTCCTGCCTTTTCAGCAAAGTAATTTTATTAAAATCATTAATTACACAGCTATGTGCTATATTTCTCATGATACCACCTCCTCATTTAGCATATACAGCAAGTGCCTCATGAGGCAAGAGTCATGGTTCATAGGTATTGTTAAAATGTGACATACTGCTCCTTGATTCAGCTTAAAGGTGTTTATTATCATTGTAAATCTGAAGTTATGGGGATTAATGTTTATCTGATGTATCATACATTCTACTTACACAAGAGTAAAATTATGCCGCTGATAGAAAAGGCACAAATGTTCAGATTTCTTTTCTTAAGTTAGGTTATCAATCACTGACCACACAGATGAGTGCTTTAATACTCTTGTATTTATTCTTCATAACTCAAAACACACATATTACCACCTTGAAACAGCATTAGGATCTCAACCCAGGCATGCAGCAGTACAAAACAAGTTTAGTTTGCCCATTACACCTCTGAAAGTATGAGGACACAAAGTATGTTCAAGGGAGGAAAATCACTTCCTCTCTCAGAAAACTATACCCCCAAATCAACTTCAGTTCAAACACTTTATCTGAGATATGACAGTAGTTGTATACAAGATAAATTTGTCTCTCCCTCCCTATGATGAATAGTGCAAATCAAACCATGCTGAGCCCCTGCTCATCACTGGAACATTTCCCTCTTACGGGTACCCTATTTAAAAAAAAAAAATTCCAAACCTAAGAACAACAAAAAACCCTGGACTCTGCTCAGGAGGAGTGTCAGGACCAATTGCCAAGTTCAACTGTTTTCCCTCTCCTGTTAAACCAAAGAAGTTCACTGCACCCTTAGGAGGGAAATCAGAAGACAGCAACAGGCCAAAATCAAATATCTGGACTTATCTGGTATCACAACATATTGGTACCCCTTTTGCTTTGAGTATTAGCTTTGTATTTCACAATGATGAAAAAAGTTTTATATAGCATGAAGCAGTGCGACTGCTTTAATCCCAGTAGGGTTGGCTCAGCCCTTCATCTTTCTGAGAAAGATAAATTGAGTTTCCTGCACTTTACTGTGTGAGGTTTTTCAGATAAGACCTTAAGAACTGCAGTTCTGCCTTTCCTTTACCACCAGTAGACACTGTGACTTCCTGTAAGAGGAGGCATTTACCTTGATATTCTTGAGGACATTTAAGTCTCTTCTCCACAGTTTTTCAATGGTCAAGTGTGTCAAACAGCTGAAGGACTCTGCCCCAGTACTGATGATACATATGTGAACTGCACATTTTTCAAATTTGTCTGGGTCTAAACTCAGAAAGCACCATTGTCCCTCCAGTTCTGAATTCTGAACTTTCACCACAGCCTGGTTTCAGCCTCTCTGTGCCCTGAAATGCAGGCACATACAGCACACAGAAGCTGAAAGCCCAACTGGGTAACCCCAGCAAACATGTCACACCACTGCTGTGGTTCGCTTAGACGTAGGTGGACTTCTACTATCCTCCTTGGGGTCTGGGTTTTTTTCTGTAACCTGTCCCCCGTTTTACACCCTTAAATTACAGATAAAGACACATAAGAGCAAGCTTCCCCAAATAAACATCATACATTTATTTTTCTTGTGCATATCTATCTTTATCAATACCAGAGGCTGCTGTTTTTCCTCCTGAATTTCAGTTAGTCCAGCTGAAAGACTTAATAGACAACACACAAATCTTCTACTTGAGCTTTTCGCAAGAGTTTTGTGTTGGGTGCTATGGGACATGGGAACATCTGTTAGAAAGCATGTTATTTCCATGGATCCCCAGGCATGCAGAGTCATCCCATGAATTCAGCACTGAATTTTGCTGTTAAGTGCTGTGTTTACAATTTATTTCAAACAATAATCTGGAATAACTTCTGCTGCAAGGAAACACATAGGCAAGAGAAGAAATTCTCTGTTCTACCAAAAAAGCAATTCCCCTGGTTTGAGGCACAGTATGTCCTGCAGCTGTGCCCCATGTAATCCACCTGGTAAATCTGAAATGCAATGTTGTTATCGTTTATCTGTACTTTGTCAGCTTTTTAACATTTCCTAGATGACAACTCTGATAACTTCAGGCAACTGCTTCGTTATGCACCAGTGCTTCTCAAGCCTTGCCTTCCATGAAGATTTTTGTGGGTGACCACTACTATTGCTGTGCATCACCTCCAAATCTCTCCATTAAGGAAGTCTCACTTGTTTTTCACTAGAGAAGCAGCATGAGGCTGCCTGGGCATCTTTTAGCCACGGCTACAACCATGGCTGTTGCAGTCAGCTTGGTGGTCAGTAGGTGTCGCGTTACGGTAGCTGGGGTTTGGCGATCGGAAAATGCCGCGTTGTACGGAGAGGTAGGCCCCCCTCTCCTGACAGCCAGTAGCGTTTGGTTTACGACGGAGGCAGACGGAAGTCACATGGTAAAACCATACCTATATAAGACCGTGTCTGCCCGCCAATAAACGCCATTTGCCGTCCACCACATTGGTGTCTGTGAGCTGATGGTCCGAGGGGCCTGGACGTGGCCGTCGTGCTGTACCTGAACCAGGATGCCACGCCATTTTAAAGGCAACACATGGCTTTGCTGCATCCTAATAATGACAACACACAATGCTAAAAGAACTAGAGTAAGGAGATACAGAATAGTAATAACAATAATACAACCAAAAGTAAACATTTTGATTATTTGGTTTTGGTTTTCTTACAATCCCTTTATCTCTTTCTTAAATGTAAACCTGAGAAGATAAATATTATATATTTAAAGCCATAGCAAGACTAACATATTGCAGCACCCTGGATCATATCCCATCATAGACAGTAAATTCTTAGTTGCATTCCCACTTGATCATGGAAAAAACTTGGAAGAATAGCACACAAAAAAATTGTAGTACATATTGAGATTTACTCCATTCTAACTGGAACAGATCAGTGTGTAAACATGAGCCTGCCTATCACTCCAAGGGCAATGGCAGATTAGAGGCAATCAGAAGTATCACAGTATCTATAAGATGCATTTCCTCTGTAGCCTGACAATATTGTTACTCAAATAGAGAGTAAATAATTTTGGATCTAGCCTTCCTCACTCACATGCTCTTTTCTCAACATCTTTTAATATATTTCAATTTTTTAATGTTTGACGCAGAAAGTCAAACATATGCTTCTCCATAAAAGCACATTCTTGCAAAAATTAATGGTTTAAGTGGGATTTGCTTCTCTAAAGTGCATATGATCGATAGACAGCACTGAAAATGATTGTTTAATGACCTAATAAGGAAGGTTTAATCCACAGGCTAGTTGCCATGATATTACCATTTTCCTATTAACAATTGCCTAGGTAACTAGTTGCACACCAAATCCCAGTCACCCATAGTTTCATAGCTCTTTTTGTGTCAGAGACTTGAGTCGGAACAGAGGTAAGCACAGGAATATCAGAGCAGCATGAGGATATGACAAAGCATTTAAGTGCTCTTTGAAGGAAGTTAGAGTCAAGATGTTCCTCCTGCCTTGTTATTCACTGACACCCCATTAGCATTCTGAGCAGCATTAGAGAACTGCTGCTCTGTTTTAATACTTTAATATTATTATAGAATGAATGATGATGATTTTCCACAGGAGTCTTTTCTATTAAAAATGTGTGATGGGATCTAAGGAATCAAGTCACTGTAAAGCTCAATCATTCATGATTGTGATTAGAAATACTTGTGCTCTGAATACAACAGAAATTCCTAATGCAATTATTCAGTCACCAGCTATCTGTCAGTCTCTGGGAGTAGCTCTTCTCAGGTAAAAAATTACCGAAAGCTCTTTAAAAATTCAAATTAGAGACACTAATTTTAGTAATGACTACTATATATACTCTGCATTTAAACTATCTATCATCTGCACTACTTTTAAAGATGTGTGGCTTGTTTTAACTTCTCTTTTGGCCAGTATTTTGAATTGCATGTCTCCAAGTCATAACAGGTTTTGCTCTACAGCTCTCATCTAAGGTAAGATTTATTTCCTGTCCGGTCCTGACAATTAGAGTCACCTGGAGAATGAGGCTGCTCAAAATGTTACACGTCATTCATAGTGAACAGTCATTTGGGAGTTATCCTCACTCCTGTTTGACAGATGGAGTTTAGAGTCTTCACTATGACTGGTAAGCAGCTTGTCTCCCGCTGCTATTGCCAATATGTACCAATAAAATGAAACAAATCATGGAATTGTAGTATAACTCAAGTTGGAAGGGACCCATAAAGATCAGCGAGCCCAACTCCCTGCTCCTCACGGGACTGGCTAACACTAAACCGTATGACCAAGAGCATCATCTAGATGCTCCTTGACATCTGACAGGCTTGATGATGTAACCACTTTCCTGGGAGCCTGTTCCTGTGATAGACCCCCTCACAGTGAAGAGCTTTTTCCTAATGTCCAGTCTGAAGTGACATCTGTCAGAGGATGTAAATAAAATATTATTTAAAAATAAGAGAGTACTGGAGACAAATCTGCACTGCAAAAGTGAGATTATAGTACACTGGTACTTATCGAATAGTTGGGAACTTGCTTCCCTCTTCTTTAATCCAAAGCTTTTCTTTTTATCTGAAATAACTGAACTTTGGCAACTTTTCACTCTTGCAAAATCATGCACCTGAATATTAATATTCTTCCAGAGCTTGCAAATACGTATCCATGGACAATTTTTTTTTAAAAATAAAGTAAGTCCCTGAATGACTATTATTGTTTATAGGGTTAGGATGCAATATCAAATGTTGGCACATGCAATCTATGAGTGTTTTAAACAGTACATTGGGGAAAACACAGTGTCTCAATGTCTCATCCCTCAGAGAAAGTGGACTTCTATGGTACAGTGTACTGGACCGAGTATTCCTTTTTTTGGCCAGGACTTTTCCTGGTTTTGGATTACAAGGGTTTAGGGCGATTTATTTTCCTTATTTCTGAGTAAAGATAGCTCGCAATGGGTAAATGATAAACAAAAATCTTTATTGGACTGATTTAATTTCCCATTACACCTTTCAGCTAATTCAACAGAACTTTATTCTTTCTGTGTCAGATCTTCTAATTAAAAACATAGCTGCATATTAAATACAGAATCCCATTTTACAGAATTTAGATGTGAAAAGAAGGGTAACTGCCTGTGCCATGCAGGATTACCTAGAGAAGAAACCTGACAATTATTTGATCTTTTGGTAGAGGTGACTGAGTGCCTTGGGGATGGTTTGTGGGATCAATAAGGCAGAACACCTAGTTAGGCAGATGTTAACCTGGAGCTCCTTCATTTAATTTGTTCAACATTTGAAAACAGAATGGTGAAAAGAAGCTGGTGCTGCTGCAAGCTGCGGGTTAGGTTAAATAAAAAAGGCTCAGCAAGAGCACTATTAGGGCAAGCTGACAGAAAGGAAAAGAGCATGCTGAATGTGCCCAAATGTGTAAATAATAATCTCAATATAAAACGTGTTTCTGACTTTCAAAAAAACCCCACTCCTCTCTCACTAGAAGAGCAAAGGTTCATATCAGTTAACATTCTGCTCTACAACTTCACTCGTTCTGCTGTACCAGCAGCAGGGTATGAAATGCTGCATTAAGCGTATTTTAGATCCTTGCACATTTGCATCCCAATATTGTCACCATCTGTCCTAAAACATAAATGGCATAGTTACATAAGGAGAAGGGCAGGAAATGACTAAGGAAAGCATTTATGCTGCTCTCTGTGGAGACATCACTCAGGCTCTCTTTCGTATTACTGAATGAATTGTCTCAGTAGAAGTGACCTATTTGTTGTTACAGAACTTTTGGGACAATATATGTAATTCTTAAAAGTTTTGCAAGTACGATCTACAGACACCTAAAATATGCATCAGCTGTTCTGAAGAAGCTACTACAATATCTTTCAATCCAGAAATAGATATCGCTGGGGCAGTTTTACTGGATTGATTCATATATTGAATGTATTTCCACCATGCTGAACTCATTCAGTATACTGAGAGACAAGTACCTATGTAACAGGTGCTAAATAACAGCTGCTTCTTGCCTCTGCCCTGGTATGGGCTTTCCCCACTTACAGAATACAAGGTGATTTCCAGAAGTATAATTTTCATGTTAGGATCACAGAATCACAGAATCATAGGGGTTGGAAGGGACCTCCAGAGATCATCGGGTCCAACCCCCCTGCCAAACCAGGTTCCCTAGGACAGGTTGCACAGGTGGGTGGGCAGATGGGCCTTGAATATCTTCAGAGAAGGAGACTCCACATCCCCCTGGGCAGCCTCTTCCAGGGCTCCATCACCCTCACTGTGAAAATGTTCTTCTGCATATTGGTGCAGAACTTCCTGTGCTCCAACTTGAGGCCATTGCCCCTTGTCCTGTCTCCACAGACCATTGAAAAGAGGCTGGCCATTTCCCCTTGTGTCCCACAGTTGAGATATTTATAAACATTAATAAGATCCCCTCTTAGCCTTCTTTTTTCAAAGCTGAACAGCCCCAGTGCTTTCAGCCTATCCTCGTAGGGGAGATGCTCCAGTCATTTAATCATCTTAGTAGCGTTATTTCATCACTTTCTAAAATGCTATATTTAATTCACAAATTCTATACAGGCACTGCCACCAGTGCTACAAGGTTTGAAAGGTGAGACTTTTAAGGGCAGAGTCGTATCAGGAGGCAATACTGGCTCCATCTTTGGAACAGATGTAGTAGAAATGAGTTCACATTCTCCTATATTTTGATAAGCAAATCATGGGAGCAATTTACCAGTTGGCACACATATAAGCAAAACCACGAGCCACACACACAAGCCTCCAAAACTTCAGAAACGGAACCTAACCACTGTCCTATGTCAGACGCAGGCAACAACAAGCTCTAGCTATGCTTGAAGGTGGCAGGACGTGAGAGATCATCAGCCTGGAAGTGGCCGGGTTGCATTAGCAGAGAGACTGCGTGGTCTATAAGCAGTGTGGAGTAAATCAGCAAACAGCTCACTTAATGCAAATGTACGCACAGGACAGTTTGCATAGGTAATTATGGATGTTCTTACCATACTGGCACAGAACTCTAATAAATCATCATTAATCTTTAATTGTTTCCTAAAAGTCGCTCAGTAAAATGAAGAGAAGTCTGGAGAAGGATCTAATTCAGAGGACATGACTGACATTTTTGAGCATTTAGCAATATTTCTCCAGGAATCATTGACCTACCTGTTGATACTGATCTTACCTTTCCATGCCAGGATCCCTCCCCACTGGAGGAGGGGGGAGGAAAGGAGTATATCATAAGCTTATACTGAGCTACTTTTCCAAGCTACTGACAAGTGTTTCCCCCTACTTAAGCTCAGTACAGCAACGTAAGAGACAGATATTTTGTGCTGGGCCACTAAGGATTCTTATGGGAAAAAGAAAACAAAGACTCTGAATATAGCTTAAACTTCTTCAGTTTCTGAGAGTAGATAACACTGTCTACAAGCTAACTAAATATTTTGAGAAGAAAAAAAACAACTCAAAGACAATATTTTGGTGAAAAACTGAAGTTAAAAACCATCATTAAAAAAAAGGAAAAAAGAAAAAAGTTGAAGACATCACTTAGTTCTTATAAGACAGCTTAATCAATCAAGAGGACATGGGACACCCTTTCTCTAAGAATGCCTGCAATACAAGGTGAACTGCCAAGTCATCTGCTAATCAATTCATATTTATTATCTCCTTTTCATTAACGCTGCCATAAATATGGACCAAGTGATTATCTCAAAGTCAAGGGAGGGTTTCAGTGAGACTTGGGCTCATGCCCTAATATGGTAACAATTTAATGTTACCAAAAAAAGCATTTTCTTAGGACGACACTAGTATAACTGCCACTTTTAGAGCTATTTTATGTGATAATACAAAGTTAATTTAAATTATTCCCACAAAACGTACTTCCTACTAGATAAACATCCACATTTTTTTTTGCGTTGATGGCTCAATTCAGTATTGATGTTCAGCAGAGGTCACGGGGAATGTGCTGATCCTTTACCTCAGTTAATATATATTGAAATGATAGATTTGTACTGTGTGAAATTAAACAGATCAGAATTCTTACTATATTAAAAAGGACAAATTATATTAAAAAGTATCAAGCACATGTGGGGTTTTTTCCACTCCAGATCTTTGCCAAAATAGGCTGTAACATCTGACAAAGGCCTATCTCAAAAATTTGGCAAACTATGAACTGTCTCTGCAAAAGAAAATCATGTGATTTCTTTATCAGAACAATGCATTATTAGTACTTGGTTATGTCTTTCAATATACACTGAAAAGAAAGGCCGTATTCAAAGAAGTAATTTTCTCTGCAATCAGACTGTTAAGTCTTTACTGTTATCTCCTGGCATCCTGCTGTTGTGCACATTCCAAATGTCATCTATTATTGATAATGTTCTCAGAACAGCTGCATTAGTGTGCAAGCTGCAAAAAGTAATTTGCCTTCAAGTTCTAGGGACATTTACTATATTTAAATGTAAAAAAAAAAATCCATAACTCTTTATTAACTTCATGTTTTGTTCCATGTAGTTTCTTCAACAAAACAAGTTTCAGTTTGCTTGATAGCAAAACTTCCTCTAAACCTACCAATTAGGTCACTATCCATTCAGTTCAAATTACTATTATAGCATTATATGTCAGAACCTCAGTCATGAATCTAGCTATTCTGCAAGGCTCAGCCTGTTGAATTAGCATCCCCAAGCCAGCATCTTGCCTTTCTTTGCCATACTTCTACTTTTGACAAGCAGAGAAGAAATGACAGAATATATTGCATTCTCATCTATTTTAACTTTCCTTTGATCATCTTTGATGATTCCTGCTAAGACCAAAACCTTAAAGGAAGAACAAACTTGGGATATCAGTGATAAACTGTATGCTTTCAACTGCATGTGCACACAGGAGAGGCTGGGTGGGAAAAGCTTTGCACGGACCACATGTTGGTCATCTGACAGATATAAAGTTCTGTACAGTCAAAACATGTTTTTAAGTCGAAAGCAAACATAGCTGTGATATATGCCCCTCTGATTCGTGTTAATGTGGAATAATGTTGGGGTCATAATGACATACCCTTGTATGGTCATGGGCCTAGGAGGGACAGTTTGAGATTTTGCATGTATGAGTGAAGTATGTTGAAGCAGCAACAAACTGTATAAAGGATGTGCAAATCTTCGCTTAAAGGACCAAAATGTAGCACATTGTGTGCATTGTGATACCTTAGGAGAAAAAACTTGTCTCTGAAAAGAAACTAATCAACCAGCAGAAGGGAAAAAGAAGAGAGAGGCGCCCTGAACCTGCAGAACCATCTGCCCAGTCGTTAGCAAGACAAAAGCTACAGGATGTCTTGTGGGGGTTACCTGGCCGGCACTCCAGCATGTCATCTTAATATATGGTTATGTCCTGTGGGGGTTGCCAGGCACTCCAGCATGTTAATTTAAGCCGGTGGGCTGTGTTATCCCTGGAAGGTATATAAGCCAGGGACTGGAACTGTTTGGCGTGCGTCTTGGTGGGGCGGAGACTCCCGGCGCACCCGGTGCTGACTGTGCACCCCAGCACCGTTTGCTTGCTTTTATTTGTTTAATATATTGTTCAATTTGGTTAAAATCCTGTTTGGGACCAAGTCATTTATAACAATAGCCATGAATAACCTGAAGTTGTATCTGCAATCTTGAGATTACATGGTTATGTTGTGCAGGTTATATAAATCGCGTTGTTTCCGCCCTATCATTTCTGACAACAGATTCAGACATTTTGCATGGGCAACACCACCTAATCTAATGGAGTGATGAACTTTTGCAGATACTTTATCTTCCTGTAGTGGTCAATATGTGCAGCTCCTCCTGGTGGCCATGAAAAGGAATCTCGATTTTCCCTTGAGATTTACTAGGTGTTTTCCCTCCTTGCTTCGAATATCCGAAGGAAAGCCATTTCAAAAGCATGGCAACACCTAATAGCAGAGCACAGAACATGCATGTCAATGGAAACTAGGATTTACTGAGTGTTCACCTCCTGACAACAGATGGTATCTGTAAAGGACAACTAGGGCATGGTTCTTTCTACATCAGGGAAGAATGAATAGACCTTGCTTTTAAGGCCTGACTGAATTCTGTGCTTAAAATCTTCCCTGAAGAAGTTTGAAGGGAACTGCAAGATTTTACATCTGTCCTTGAATGGCATCACAGTTTAAAACATTTAGCACACAAAGCATATGTTGGTAAAAAATACAGCCATTGAAACAATGCTATGTTCTTACCTTCTGGACTAGACACTGCTCTGTCTTTTAAACCCAGGAGACTACTTTTAAGTACAGTTTTTCCTTAACTTTAACAATTGCAAAAAATATTGGTAGCAACTGTCAAGATGTCAAGTGTCTTTAACTCAGTAGTTTGATAACTAATATTTACAGAATCTGTTTTGCTCTTTTTCTGCAGTTGAAGTGCAGTCTGGGTACATTTGTGAGGCTTTTTTTAGGACTGGGAAGATGCTTTATGAGAAACAGAGACTTGCCATTTTCTAGATTTATGATTTTTGTCATTTTGCTGCATAGAATATAGGTATATTAATCATAATAGTAATTATTGTGATATTGATTCAACTAAACCTTTGCAGGATCTTTCATGCTAAAAATAGAAAAAAAGTATCTGGGGAGTAGGAGAGAGAACTCTTCACTTCTCCCATCTCAACATCAGAGCCAGTGAAATATTCAGAGGACTTTGAATGTGCATGAGGAATGTTTATGTTCCTGCTTGAGATTATCATGATGCAAAATACTTTGCTGAATATAATAACTGATGCATAAAATCTCATCAGAATTAATGCCTTTCTCCAGGTTCCTTCAGGATTCAGAACTAAGACAGGAAAACACTACATAGTAAAGGATTGTAAAAATTGAAGAAAGTTTAGGCATTTGGACAAATATCAGGAATGCTTTAAAAATCTCACCTGGTTGGGATTAAAATGTTGCAGATCCCAAAATTAAAAAAAGGAAGGCATATCTATCCTAAGACAGGCCAGAAGTGACTCAACCAGACAGGCTGTCCTTTGAGGACTGCAGCAGTATGTGCAATGCCAGTCATGAGACAAACACATTTCCTGTCCTCAAACATCAGCTATGCTGGCTAACCACATCAAGTACATACTGACACGGTAAGTGATGTCAGATCTATGTATATAACAAAACAAAAGCGTAAGACCAAAAGGATGAGAGGGGAAATAATTAATCTGTCTGGTGATTTAAGACCATGCACCAGGTCCATAATTTCCACATAGAGCCCTTGAATTAACAAACACTGTATGGAATTTATGACTCAGCCTGAGATTTCAACTCTGGGAGCTGGCACGTGCAGCTATAACCATGGAGAACATCATTGTAGCATTCCTCTAACATCAAAGGCTTCACAATCCTAAAGAGGTCTGCCATCTGAATAAAGTACCAGGAAACACGGCAAAGCAAAATAAATGACACATGCACATTATTTATCCCTACAGTACATTACAAAATACCCACGTGCTCACACCGGTGCCAAAGATATGAACGATACTTCCTCTACAAAGCAAGGGTGAGGTAAATGATGTAGAACAGCCCAGTACTGTTTACTGCTCCCATAAGAAGAGGAGGTTTATACAGAAAGCAAAAGGGCAAGTATGTCAACAATGTGCCCATTAGGTGCAGATTCTGGAGTGACATTAAAACTCTGAAATAAGCTAGTAAGAGTTGAGAAAAAATAATAAGCACAAAACCAGTGCAAGAAATCCATATTATCTTCAATACGGATCCACATAGCTGCTGTAGAGTCAGGTAGCTTAACTGAGTTACACTGATTTAACACTAAGCAAGTGTCAGGCACCAGGTCTTACTGGGGTTTGGTTTTTTCCAATGCTGTATAAAACCCAAGTTGCAAACAAGTCACACACAAAAAGCTGTAATCACACAGATAAATACTTCAAACGCTTGCTCATCTTTTTCTGAGAGACTCTCTAGTCTCTCAATTCACATTATTAAAATCTCTGTGACTACCAACGTGCATTGGGGCAGGTCTCGGCCTTGCCAGCATTTGGCAATTCAGCAGCTCAACTTCACCTCACTCAGAGAGAAGTCTTGTTGCTTCTCACTCAGATTATGGAAGACCTAAGCTTGTCTTCTTTCTTGACGAGGGCAGATCCAATACCCACACATCCATCTTTTCTAAGGGGTACTCTAATCCTGGGTTTTTGGTATTTCAGGGTGATGGAAGAAAAAATACAGGAATTTTAATCCCCTCTATAAAAGTTTTTCCACTTTGCACAAAATACAGTAACATTCAGGACACTTATTCCTAAGTGACTACCCACAAAAATGTGTGCAGGATTAATTTTTCATCCTTTTTTTCATTCAACCAGACTTTATATTTCAATACCTATTAGATTTTTCCTTTTTATTTTACTTGAAATGAAGTGTTAATAGGTTTGGACAAGAAAGCAAATTTGACGGTCAGTCAGCAGATTTCACATTAATACTTGTCTTGAAAAAGAAAGGATGTAAAAATGTAATTTACCCAATCTGATGATAGCAAATAGAATATTGGACTGTCAGTCATAGGCAGGCAATCTAAGTAATGCATCTTCCCAGCAAATTTAATAACTTGTATGCTCGTATACTTTTCAGAAATATCTTAGAGTCTGGCTGTAGGTCAGAGACGTTGTACTTCTTATGAATGCTTCTTAAAGCTACAGCTGACTATGCAAACTATTTAAATGTGGTATGTTTTTATTTGCAAAATATATTGCAATATTTCTGAATGCAGTTGGATTTTTCAGAACAGCCAGCTTTTAATGAAATTACTGCTCAACAGCTGCCTGTCTTGGAATCCCTAATTATTTCTCCAAATCTGAATTCCCCATCCATGCAAAAGCTGTGTCATTCCAAATTCCCACAGGTTCAGGATTTACATTCACACACCTGTAGATTCAAATTTCCAGCAAATATCAATTACCGTGCTTTGAAATACTAACAGCCAAAACATGACATAATCATGAGGGAGGCTTTAAATCTTCCAAGACAGGCAGGTATGTGACCTATTCCAATTATACTTATTTAACGCAGCTGGTAATACCTCATTTTATGATAAGAAGGGGTCCTCCTGATTGGTTTTTGGAATAATTAAGCAGAGAGAAAAGTTATTTGGCAAGTAAGGAAGGGGGAAAATAAGGCACAGAATAATCGGCATCCTGATTAGGAGCCGCAGTGAAGGATAGCCAACCAAGCTATCCTCATCCATGCTGCAGGAAAGGCATCCAGCTCAGGAGTGATGCTGGTAAACAGCTTAACCAGATAAGAGAATCAGCAAAACCTTTACTTTAGGGATCCAGATATAGAAGCTCAACAGATGAAACTGAATTGGTGTAAATGTCCAAGTACTTTACAAGCTTCTGTTGGAACTTTGAGATGGCAGAACCATGGAGTCATCTCCGCTGAGGCCTGAAACTAGAAGAGCTATACAGGTTCTGATTTATATAGTGGTTTGTTAAAACTATCAGTACAAAGCCCAGTTCTTGAGATTTAAAAGAAAATCGACCAACCAGAGACAGCAGAAGCTAAACATTTCCTTAGGAATCACAACTTCCATTCATTTTTGGGCTTAAAAAACTTTCCTTAAGACTTCTACAAAACAAAAAGGCTGTAACCTCTAAAAAATAGACATTTCTCACTCTAAACTAACTACTGAGCAGCAATAACCTCTTTCTTGTAAACAAAATTCTCGAATTCTCCTCATAAACATATAGTTCTGCTTACAAGCTTGCAACGACTAACAATATTTCCCATTACAGCATTGAGTGTTGAGGGTCCTGTCTGTCTCCTCCACTCACCTTTGCAAGTAAGAGAGATACAGTATGAAAAAGACAGAACACTATTTTAAAGTCAACCTTAGTTGAACAGAACAAAATAAAAACCTTAAAGAAATCTGAATCCAATCTAGAAACATGCACTCTAAAGCATCACTAACAATGACAGAAGAAAAACCCCACAGGTTAGGGCAAAGTTATGTTCTCATTTCCTTTCTTTTAACACTTGCTAGCTACGTTGGAAAGACCAGAATGACTAAAAAAACCTCAAACATTTTCCAAAGGAAAAAATGTGGACTGTTTAATAATTTAAAATATTTAACTTAAAATTACTATTTCTATATCCTTGATCTCAAACCACCATCACAATTGGGTATTATTTCACAGCAGTTTCAAAGAACACACAGCCACCATCAACTCTGTAGTACTCAAAGTGCTACGTTTTCTATATTGTACTCACTCTGTGAGGAGGATGCAAGTTGTAGTAAGCAATGCAGTGCAAGTAACATTACTATGAACTGCACATACACACTTAGCCTTTTTCAAATGTCAATAAGCTGGGGTTTTACCCAGGTGATAAAAACAAGGGTTGGCAAGTCACCAGGAAGCTACATCAATGACAAGTAAAATATTTACAGTGTGTTTTCCATGTAGGCAATCATTTTGGTGAATTCCAATGCCATAAAATTGCTTCTACTTTACCTACGCATATTTTAGCAATTAAACTAGGTATGCTTTTCGTTGTTCCAAAACCAGAAAGTTCAAGAAATTTGTTTCTCTCCTTCAGCCTTCACAGGAAAAGTCACCCTGTAATGCAGAAAAGGATGCAATTACCTATAATCCTATGATCCAGTTCTTGTGCATTGCTGAAATTAAGCTTAAGGAGCAGCATAAATCTTTAAAAAAACCAAGAAACCCAACCCCCCAGATTGGAGGGCCCCAATCAGATTCCGTAGTGTATATACCAAGGAGGCATATTGTACAGGTAGAATTGCAGAACAACTTGCAGTTGTTCATGAAAAGCACTGAGTAGCTACATCCTTATATGGGTTCTCAGCAGTTCTGGCTTTTAATGGTTCTTTCCTATGTCTTATTTACATTTTTACTAAAAAGAATGTCCTCTTCAGCAAATTTTCATGCCACTTTTTTTTGTGAAACTAAAATAAGCTGACAAGAGAGGAAAAAAAAATTTCATAATAAGAATTAATTCCCATCCTATCAGTTATGTAGGGATTCAACAACTCAGACATCACTTTAGGAAGGAAGCATTAGTAAATAGCAGGTTACTCCTTTTACCCAAACCTAATCAGCATCCATTGAACAGCCACAAGCGGTGAATTTCGTGCCTGGGCACTAATACTTCCTTGATCTAGTTAGGTCCATTTTTTGGCAGATGAAAGAGGAGATCCTAATTCTCATGTTACAATTTTCCCCTCCTCTTCTCCTAAAACTAAAGTTCTCCAGCATAAAACATACAGTTTAAACCCTGAGAGCCTAGCATCAGCCAAACCAAACAGATTTAAAGCCTGTGGCTCCAGAAAAAAAAAAAAAAAAAACAGAGCAAGAAAATATTTTTCATAAAAGCACATTTTTAATTCAGAATTGTGGAAGAAAGAAAAAAACCCATTAAATTTAATCTACCTACAAGACTATGCAGCAGGAAATAAAAGGGAAATTTACAGCCCAGCAAGCATTTTATTCATTAGAGACAAGACATGAGAATTGCCTCGGAAGCTTAATCGGGTTCACGTGGCCTCTGCGACTAAAGAAGAGATGCAGCAGAGTACAAGCAGAGAGGCTGGCTGACTGAGTGACCATCCTACTCATACATTTGGGCCAAGAAGCACACATAGCTAGCCATCAGATGAGGAATTATCACACATCACCCAGGAATTTTGTTTTACAGAGCTCTTTTACTATCGCTAATACCCTATATCTCCCTATACATAATTTTAAATGGAAAGTAGTTTCTTATCAGAAATGAACAAATTTTAAATCAGCAGAAGACAATTCTCAAGATAAATCTGAAAGATAAACCCCAACAGTAAAACATCCTTCTTTTCATTAAAAATTTTCTACCATCCTGCTTTGACTTTTAAACCACAAGTAAACAGTCAAAATGAATGCATGCCCAAACAGAAGGAAGTTGTTCATGGCTATTGTATTTACAAAGATGCTTCAAGTATTGGCCTTTTTTCCTCCTGCTACATAGGAAAAACTCCCCAAATCCCTTTTCATGTATCCCAGTAGCACAGCACCCACGGCAGTACTGCTGAAGCATGCCATGCCCACTGTTACACAACACAGTTAGCATTCTTCCACTGAAACACTATTTTTCTGTACACATAGATCTGTCCCAGTAAGCTGCTTCTCAGTAAGGGCTCCTGGAAGAATATCCTTCATGTTTGAAGGTACCTGTCCTTGCAGAATACTGCAACAGCCACCCTCATAAAATAGCCTGAATTCTAGGTTGTTTTGGTTGATTTTGATTTTAAAGGAGTTATAACAACTGAGAAAATGTAAAGCATGTTAAGGTCCTTAGGAATAGATAGCTACAACAGTATGTGCCTTGATCACTATGGAAATTATTATGGACTCTGAATTAAAACAATGGATCCTGGTTATGGACCTTGAATCAAAACAATAGGTACCAGAGGAGACTGGTTTTAGGTTTGGATGATCTGCCAAAGAAGAAATGAGCATGCACAAGGCTGAGGTTCAATCAGCGGACAGTGAGGAAGACTATCATAGAATCATATAATGGCATGGATTGGAAGGTACCCCAAGGATCACAGAGTTCCAAACCCCCTGCCACAGGCAGGGCCACCAACCTCAGGCCTGAATCTACACAAGGTTGCCCAGGGCCCCATCCAACCTGGCCTTGAACACTTCCAGGGATGGGGCATCCACCACCTCTCCGGGCAGCCTGTTCCAGCACATCACCACTCTGTAAAGAACTTTCCCCTAATATCTAATATAAACCTTCCTTCCTTTAGTTTTAATCCATTCCTCCTTGTCCTGCCATTGTCTAGCAAGACAAACCGGGAACCTTCAACCTAGCAAGAGAAAACTCTATGCCCCAGGGTGAAAGGGGGTGCTTTTAAAAAGCTGATTCCCCTCCTGTTTGTATGCTCCCTTCAGGTACTAGAAGGCTGCAATGATGTCCCCCTGCAGCCTTCTCTTCTCCACGCTGAACAAACCCATCTCCTTCAGGCTCTCTTTGTAGGGGAGGTGCTACAGCCCTCTAATTATCTTTGTGGCCCTCCTCTAACAGTTCTACATCTTTCTTGTATTGCAGGACCGAGATCTGGACATAGTACTCCAGA
>VZTU01023459.1:0-36686 GCA_013400835.1 Zapornia atra
AGGTATGTCAGTGATAAAAGGACTATGAGGGGAAATGTGTGCTCTCTTCAGAAGGAAGTGGGAGACCTGGTTATGTGAGATATGGAGAAGGCTGAGGTACTCAACAGATTTTTTCCATCAGTCTCCACCAACATCTAGCCACACTGCCCAGGACACAGAAGGCAAAGGCGGGGACTGGGAGAATGAAGATCAGGTTCAAAGCCTTCTAAGGAGCCTGAAGGTGCACAAGTCCCTGGGACCTGATGAGATGCATCCATGGGTCCTTGAGGGAACTAGCAGATGAAGTGGCCAAGCCACTCTCCATCGTAATTGAGAAGTCATGGTAGTCTGATAAAGCTCCCACTGACTGGAAAAAAGGAGACCATTAACACCCATTTTTAAAGAGGGAAAGAAGGAAGACCTGAGGAACCACAGGCCCATCACTCTCACTTTTGAGCCTGGCAAGACTGGAGCAAATCCTCCTGGAAACTGTGCCAAGGCACGTAGAAAATAAGGAGGTGATTGGTGACAGCCAACAGGGTTCACTAAAGGAAAAATCATGCCTGATGAATTTGGTTGCATTCTACAACGAAGTTGCAGCATTGGTAGAAAATGGAAGAGTGACAGATGTCATCTACCTGTCCAGCCTAACAACCTGGTCTCTCAATTGGAGAGATGTGGATAAGGAAATGGCTGGGTTGCCACATTCAAAGAGTTGTGGTCAACAGCTTAATGTCCAAGTGCAGATCAGTGACAAGTGGTATTCCTCAGGGATTAGTATCGTAGACTCATAGAATATCCTGAGTTGGAAGGGATCTATAAGGATCATTGTGTGCAACTCGTGGCTTTACACAGGGCCAGACAAGTCAGAGCATGTGACTGAGTGCATTGTCCAGACACTTCTTTAACTCTGTCCAGCTCGATGCTGTGACCACTTCCCTAGGGAGCCTGTTCCAGTGCCCAACCACTCTCTCAGTAAAGAATCTCTTAATATCCAACCTAAACCTCCCCAGTCATAGCTAACTAGGACCAGAGCTGTTTAACATCTGTGGCAGTGACATGGACAGTGGGATCAAGGGTACCCTCAGCATGTTGGCCAGCAACACTAAGCTGCATGGTGCAGTCGACACACTGGAGGGAAGGGATGCCATCCAGAGGGTCCTTGACAGGCTTCAGGGGTGGGAATGTGTGAACCTCATGAAAATCAACAAGGCCAAGTGCCAGGTCCTGCACATGGGTCAGGCAAGCACAACTACAAGCTGGGTGGAGAATGGATTGAGAGCAGCCCTGAGAAGAAGGACTTGGGGGTGTCGTTGATGAAAAGTTCAACGTTACCTGGCAATGCACATGTGCATCCCAGAAAGCTGGGCTGCACCAAAAGAAGTGTGACCTGCAGGTTGAGGCAGGTGATTCTGCCCCTCTACTTTTGAGACCCCTCTGAGAGTATTGTGTCCAGCCCTGGTGTCCTGTTGGATGAAGTCCAAAGGAAGGCTATGAAGATGACCAGAGGGCAAGAGCACCTCACTTGTGATGACAGGCTGAGAGAGCTGGGCTTACTCAGCCTGAAGAAGAGAAAGCTCCAGGGAGACTTTATTGCAGCCTTCTAGTACCTGAAGGGGACCTGCAAGAAAACTGGAGAGGGATTTCTTAGTAGAGCCCGTTGTGATAGGACAAGGGGTAATATCTTTAAATTTAAGGAGAGTAGACTTAGATGAGATGTTCGGAATAGATTCTTTATTGTGAGGGTGGTGAGGCCCTGGCACAGGTTGCCCAGAGAAGCTGTGGCTGCCCCCTTAGTGTTCAAGGCCACGTTGCATGGGGCTTTGGGCAACCTGGTTGAGTGGAGGGTGTCTCTGCCCATGGCAGGGGGTTGAAGCTAGATGGTCTTTGAGATCTCTTCCAACCCAAACCATTCAGTGATAAAAACAACTGCCTCTTGTCACAGTGTGTTTATGTAACTTACGATTTCCTTGCAGCTATTACCCTCACCATTACCTAGTTTCAATATCAAAACCATATAATAACAAAAAAATAGATTGCCTCAAACTATTTAGAAACTTTTCAATTCCCCTCCACCTGAAAAAAAACCCCATGATCAAGATGAGTGGTTAGTCAACAGAATACTGATGAAAAACAAACCTCTTGATGAAAAACATACTCTTTATAATGGTCAAAGCATTCATATTACTGTGGGTCACCACAAATTCCCACCCACTCAGCATGTCCTTAGACAGAACTGAATTAATGAAAGCAAAATGAGAAAAAGGACAGAGAAAAATAGTACAATCCCACATCTTTGGTTTTTTTTCTTCCCTCCTTACCCCAAGGAGCAATATATTTTCTCATATCTCCACAGGCGTATCACAGCAAGAAAATTTTGCACCAAGGCATGTCCTGCTGGACACTGGCTAGTTTCAGCTCAATCAGTGGAAGGATGTAAGGGTATCTTCTCAATTCCACATCCCCCCTCCTCCTTCACTTCTCATCTGTTAGCTTGCGTCCTACTTCACGCATAGGTGATCTTCCAGGATCACCTTTCCACTGTCCATGTCTCAAATTTCCGGCTTCACAACAACTAGCACAAGGCACGGCTCCAGCTCTTAACAATGCTTGCACAGTTCCTCATATCAAGTAGTGTCATTTTTCATTCTGGTTTATCCCAGTGGTTGCTAGGAATAAACACACATTTGCCATTTTCTCTCTCCAGCAAGTTATGCTGAGTGTTATAGTTGGGTGAAGTCAAAGTCTTAGGTGTGTAACCAGATCAAGATAACCAAACTCAGTGCTGATAGGTTTGTAGATATAATAAACAAACCAATGAACCAACAGAAAACGAAACCAAGTCAAAATTCCCATAACACTGCCCTTCCTGCCCATAGCAATCTCCTGGGAGAGACTGGGGAAAGAACAGTTAACAATGTGGCTGAGTTCAGACAGGGCAGTGCTGTGATGAGTTTTGGTCTTGCCCCATGACAGATGGTATTACAGTATCTTGTGGCAAAGAGGAAGACAGACACCCAGCATCCAGGCTCACTGGTATAAGAGTCCTGTGGAGACCTCAGCAACTCCTCCACCTACAGAGTTGCTTATAAGCAGGTTGCGTCAAAGTGTAACTGAAGACAACATCTGCTCTGCACAACTTTTATCACTGGCAATAACAGAAGGTTACTACTACCAACCTTGCAAATCAAAATAAGAGCATTTTGTTACCAAAACAGTGAATGAAATAAAGGGATTTCTTTTCAGAGAGCACTGCTCAAACAAATCCTTCACTCACATGCTGAAAATCCTGAAACAATAAACCTAGTTTAGGAAAAAAAAAAGCTTGAAAATTTAAAATTTCAAGAGCAATCAGGAAATTCCAAACATCAACATCACCAAAGTAAATTCCCACCCAGCCAAGTTGTGCATATTTAACATTTTTCTACGTTACTCCCCCTTGTTACATAGCAGACCACAATGTTGTTATAGCAATTAAGTTTTGCTATTAATGCACTTTATAACATACAGCATGTTTTACAAAAGTAATAGCGTGGAGGAGAAAGTATGGTTTGCATTTCATCTGGCCATTTTAATCTATTAAAGTCACTGGTTCCTCATTATCCTTTCAATATATTTTCCAAGGAAAAAAAGAAATAAAACCCAAACACAAAAACCCTTTTTAATGAAGCAATGGATGTAAGCAAGACTCATTTTAGAAAAGAAGCATTTATTGTTTTCTGATGCCATTAAATCTTTCCATAGGAATTGTGCCAGGTGACAGAAAGCTGTCCATAGCACCTGCATTGCCTCTTAGAGGAAGCACAAACACAACTGCTCACCTGGTCCTGCTCCTCAACCATAAATCCTATTGAACTTCAGACAGCATCAGTTTAATCCACACAGCAACCCTCAGCCACTTGTTTCTTTAAAGCTGCGGTTCCTATAATTAGTCTTTAGAAAGAAACAAACAAAAGCTATGCTTGTGTTAAGGACAGGTAAATGCAGGTTTGTCCTACCCGTGAGGATGCGGGTTAACACATCAGCCTCGTGAAAAGTTTTGCTTGCTTAAAAAGAATAGGGAAGACACTCCAGTCGTACACAAAATGATGGGTTTGGAACTTTTTACCAGTATATTCAGTACCAATGGTTTCGTTCTACAGTGGCAGGACGTGACACTTCAAAGAGGAAAAAGCATTATTATTCTTCATACCAGCTCCCAGCCAGGATTGAAGGACCCTACTGCCGCTCAGCAGACAAAGACAGGTTTGGCATGCTTAGCTCTTACCTGCCTGAAGCACCGAGCAGTCCCCTGGAAGTCACCTGGATTTGGGGGAAGTAAGACAGAACCAGGGCTCACGAGACAGCAACTTGATGGCTCTCAATCTTCCAGCAGGACTGGAGGTGGGCTTTCTTCCCCCTTTTAGGACAGGGGAGATTAGGAAAAGGGCTGTGTCAATGCAAGACCTTCCCTTTTTTTTAAATGGATGAAATTACACGGTCTTGCTTATTGACTGCAGTGAAGGAAGTGCTACCGGCATGCCAAGTAGGCTTGCAGTCTGCCCCAACCGTCCCCTCCACTGCTTGAAACGCACAGGCAATACTAGCCTTTTAAAATCATTATTTATTTCATTTTTTTGGAGACGTGCCCTGAATTCCCGAGTCCCGTTGCGTGACGGTGGGGGGGAGGTGCGGGTGTGAGGAGTCAGCAGAAAAGTTGGTCGGTCTGCGGAGCGCTGCCTCGCACGGTGCCGCGGGGAGGGGGTGGGGGATGCTAAGCATTCCCCTCAACTTCTGGGAGCGCTCTGGAGCCCGAGACGAACCGCAGCCCTACCCCCCGCCCCCCTCCGAGCGGGGACGACCCTCGGCGACCGGTCCGGGAGGCGGGGAGATCCCGAGAGGAAGAAGCAAGGACTCTCCCCGTGCCATCCCCATCTCCTACGGGGACGGTCCGCGATAAACGTACCGGGACAACCNCGTCACACAAACTTTCACTGCAAAACTTTGGGGCCGAGCGGACAGGGGAGGAGCCCCCGCCTAAACGGGAGCTTTCCCCGTCCCACCCTCCCTCCCCGCCTTCGATGCCGGGCGGGTGGGTCCCGGCGGGGGCAGGTAAATACCACGCTTGCCTGTCCTGCCGCTGCCGCTGCGCCTGCGAAGCCCGTGTCATTGCGCGCAGCGCTGCGCTCCGATCCTGCCTCCGAGCGCCCCGGAGATTAAGCTCTTTGCTAACAGGTTTTGTTTGCTGTTACATAGCTGAGGTAGGCTCTCCCTGCGGTACCTCATACATGTATCTAAGCTGCCAGGTAGAGGCAAGTCATAGCTGGAATTAGCTACTGAAACAGGAGCTTCAAAACTTTGCTGTTGTCGGTGGGAAATGGGGTGGCAGAGAAAAATATGTGATTAGTATTTATTGGCACTATAACGTGCATTGTGAACATTACCAGCTTATTGTGACAATAGACTAGCCATGTAGATAAATGACATTGCCTCTCTTAACCGGCACATTGCTTTGCTTCAAGGAAGTCGTTGAAGAAAAAGATCTTGCTAAAATGGGGTAGGCACAGAGGACTTTGGACTTTCCAGAGCTGTAACCAAGCCATTCCATCAGCCTATCTCCCCGTTAGGTGTGTCACTGCAGTTCTGCACCCTCAGAATTACCCCAGCACGTACATTTGAAACAGTCCCTGTGTCACTGCCCACCACTCGGTTATGACATAAGGCCCTTCTTGCAATAGCAGTAATGTAATGCTTCATGTTTTTACAACATCTTTTACCCCAACAGGTCTCAAACCATCTCTCATGCTGTTACAGCCAGCATAGGGAATCACTTCTCCAGGTGGTGAAGCACAACTGCTTCGGCATGAAGCTGAACATCACCAACCGGCTCAAGACAGTAGTTCAGAGCAGACAGGAGAGAGCTGTGTGCTGCTCTGATTTCCAGTGGGGTTTAGCTAAGCAGACTGTAATTACCCTGACCAGAGCTCAGACATTGGGGATAACACATGTTCATCGAAAAGTGCTCCAGCATCTGAAGCACTCACAGGCAGTCAAGACCTGCACACAGGCGTGCTCCCTATGGATTTCAAATCCAAGCACTAAGCCATCCTGCTCCTTCTGAGTTTGAGTTGTGTGAGTACATATAGCCTCACAGTGGTGCTATAAATTTTCTCTCTTTAATCTCATTTAAGGATCTCCCTAGTCACAGTTGATTGCAGAGGCTAGCATCTCAGAGCAGACCCACAGAGCAAAGATTTTTCCTTTAAAGCCAACTATATGGATCCACTTTTAAAGTTCTGGAGAGTAAAGACTATTCTTCACACCTGTAGCTTGTATGGCTCTCTAGTAGAAATAAAAGGGGAGGAAGGAGGGAAAGAAATTGGTTTAACAGGAGAATACGCCAGTTGCTTACTCTTTCACACGAGTTGAGCACGTTTCCCCCCTTAGACAACCTGGCAGGCATGTGATACTACGATAACCATATGCCCTAACAAAAAAAATCCAGCCTCAGATTTAAATTACAGATCTATTAGTCCCCAATGGCCAATGAGGTTTGAGAGAAAATCAACATGCCTACTGAATTTTAGTTTCCTGAGGTAGTACACTCAGAAGAGTGTAATGAAGGTCACTGAAGCTCCTAATAAGGATATACAGATTAACCTTCTGAGTGTTGTAGATTTAATTTCACTCAATAAGTACATGCTGCAAACATATTTCTTTGGATTGATCTACTCAGGCTGTACCCATCAACTGATTAAAGTTATATATAACACTGAAAAGATCAGATGTCTTTATTTTTATTTTTTGTTATTCAGTTAAAGGAATAAATTAATTGCTTTGGGATAAAGCCAAGTCTTGTTTTACAACTTAATAAAAAAACCCCATGCATCTAGTTTATGTAATACTCGTTCCACCACAGGTTCTTCCAGTGCAGAGGGCATATTCCAGATACGGATTTAAGAATCTTTACAAGATTAAAAATTCAACATGCAGGTGAAATTAGACACCGGATTAGGAAACTCATCAAATACGTAAATGTAATCGGCACCTTCTGAAGCCTGACATGTAGCAAAAAAGAAACGAATTACGAAAGGGTGGCGGCAGTCTGTCTGTGTCAGCGGGCTTGGTACGGAGCCAGCACCTGCATCAGAAACCCTATTCTTGGCAGGTTTCTGCATGTTTCCTATGACTCCTGGTAGACAAGCAGCTCAATGGTTGAAGCAGCAGAGTCATCTTCTGAGAACAGTGAGGCTGCAGCTGAGTGGTGATGCCTCCTTGCAGTAACAGAAGTAAGCCGGTACAGTGAGAGAAGAGAGATAAACGGTGTCATCAGTTGGTACTGAAACCTGCCAAAAATCATAGGTCAATTTTCTGAAATAAAAATGCATTTACTTTAAAGTAAGACCAATTTAGGCTCTTTATTAAGCACATTTCCTGTGTGGATTTTCAGCTTGGTTTGCAGTGGCAGCCATGGAGGAAAGGTTGGTGTGGAGGATAGGTCACAGGTACCCACACTCAAAATCATTTCTCTGTGGGCTGCTAGTCCGTACTGTGTGAGCCCCCTAAATTCCCTGTGGGGGCTCAGGACCATTGCCCCATGAGAGGTGGGACAGGCTGCTTCCATTTGACACTTTTAAAGTTCTACGCCAAAGCTAGCTCAGCCACCTACACAGATGCACACATTTCAAGGAGTCAGAAGTCTGGATTCTTATGCTTAAAGAAAACTTTAACATGAAAACCATGACCCAAGTAGCAGCTGTGACAAAACTGTGCCTGTTTTGGCCAGATCCTTTTCCAAAGGGGAAGGATTAGACCTTCAGAAGATTTTTTTTTTAGATTAGGCAAATTCATTCCATTGTCGTTTACTGCAGTGAATTTCAGGACGGGCCACGCTGGCGCAGTTTCAGTGCTATGTGTTGTATATCAATTCAGAGCTGATTAGACAAACCTTTGGTGATTAAAAGCATTTTATCATTATGAAGGTGTCTTTTGCTCCAGGGCATAAACCATTCAGCAAGTAGTTTCATTTTATTTCCTTGAGCTTTTTTAATTTCCAGCTAATTAGCTAGAAATACACCACCTACAACATGCTCCTTTTCTCAGTTAGAAGGCTAGAATTTGCCACTACTAAGCATTGCTATGGGGCATTTGCTTGTTTCCTTAAAAAAATTTAAAAAAACCCAACCTGCTAGTAACTTGGTATAAAATTCATTTGCTCAGTAACAGGCACGCTGAGGTAATTATCAAAGCCTTATTCCTAAGCAAGTTGTGTGCTTATTCAGAAATATTAGGCAATTCAAAATGTCTGTTGTTCTTCAGCTGTTACTAAGTTTTGTCTTTAAGAAGTCTCTAAAAACAAGCCTGACTTGACGTTAACACTTGAGTGAGTTCACTGTGAAGATGTTTTATTCTAATGGGCTCCTGTCTCAAAAGGTGGCCAAAAGAAAACAGTAGCTGCAATCTTCCTTTTTTCCTGAACAGGAAAACCTGAGGGTTATCTTACTCCAATTCTAAAATGTTTTTCAAATGGCAGTACTACACTGTCAAGCGCTGCAGGGCTGGAAAATGCCTCAGGATGTCCTATAAATTGATTTTCTGAAAAAGTGAGTTTGTGTTGTATTTAAAAAGGCTGGTGAGGGCTTCCAGTCACAGATATAAATGGGAAGGTTAAGATTAGCTCCCCTTCTCTTGCTCCCTCTGCCCTGGCACCAGGGGAGCAGGATGGATGTATATTCTCATGCGTGTATATGAAACATATACATCTTAGATTGAAGTATATCCAGTTTTGCACACTGCATGCATGGAGCATTTTCAAGACAACACCGGACGAAGCCCTGAGCAACCTCAGGAGTTGGAGGTTGGCATACAGTCTTCCTGCGGTCCCATCCTATGTGAGTTATCCTATGCTGTCTTCCTGGGTAGTACATCTAAATATCAGGAGGTCACACTTTTACCAAAAATGGCTTGTCTTGCTCCAAAAATGAGATTTGAAGACTGCTACCCAACCAGAAAATCACGGAAACTGTATGAATGAATGAATGAATGAATTAATTAATTGATTAATTAATGCATGCGTGAGGTCCTAAATTAGCATCAGAAGGTATTCTGTTGAAATGTGTTTTGTAAACCAAGGAGCAAGTTCCTCTTCATCACTTTCATGAGAAGTTTCCAAAGGAGGTCTGTTCTTCCAGGCCTTCTGAACAGTGTTTGTAAAGGCTAAGTAACATTGTAATTTATAGTTTCCCTAGTTCTGGAGAAGGGAAAACATTTCTCTTTTTTTCTGCCAAGTAATGTTTGAATATGGTACTCCTGGAAAATAATAGCTGAACTGGGAGACAGTTACTTTGGTGTTTCAGTTAGTGGTAACAGGGTGGTCACACAAAATTAATTGTGAATTTCTTAACTGATTCATTTAAATGCTTTAAAGGCATTCATAAAGATCTGGAAGAACATGTTCTTCACACCTGTCTTTAAATTTTGATTAAAGGTACATTTGCAGATCATTGCCATCCTTACTGTGGTGTCTGTATGTTTCAGCTATGGCTGACTGCTCTGGGGCAGTAGGCAGACTGAAAGAAAACCCCACTAAAACCTCTTTTAAAGGAATCTTACTATCGTTTGCATAACTACTAATTGTCGGAAAAGTAAAATCTGAATGTTGTGCTTTGGTCACTACACAGCCCCTGAACGTGAGACAAACAAAATTCTCTAACTCTCAACAGCACTCTTGATAGTAGAAAGTTTTGCGCTGATTCAACATCTGTTGACAAGCTGTCTACATAAATCGACAGAGAAATGAACTGATATGTGAAACTGAGTGTGCCTCCAAAGTGATTCACAATCTGTTGAAACAAGACACTATACCATTAAATATGTAATTCTAGGGTTATGGTTCCCCTTCTATCCTAAAATACCTGAAATAAAAAGGAGAAATGCAGTGACATGACAGGCTGGCAACTGCCCTGAAGCACAGATAAAGGAGAAGATTGAATGAAATAAAATGGTGTGTAGTTCTCTTAGCCAGTATCAGTATTGTACTACATGTTGAATGTTTGCATTGCTTATTAAGACCAGTGGACATATTCTGAACTCGTTCTGACAGCCTGGATTCAAGCATTGAGCAAATTGTGGCATTAGGATATTCATATGTGCTAGAAAAAAAAAGTTACTGAGAAATTCTAGGGCAAATGAGAGAGGGATGTAGAATAAAGATTAGGCAGACTGACAACTGGAGACTGTAGTAGGAGAGAGGCAGATAGAGGACTATTACAGATATTTATTTTATTTTAAAAAAATATAATGTGGGCCTTACTCACAAGCATGTGATCATCATGTAATGTTGCACACTTGTCCAAGTGTGAGTACTACCCGATGCGCCTCCACAAGACATTATTACAGGGGCAGTTTAAGGAAAATGAGGTCAAATATGCTTTACTGCATGTCGGATGCATGCTGGCTGGCCTAAGATTTGGAAGCGCTTTCAGTGCTCATCATATACTCCTTTTAGGTAGAAGTTGAGATACATGTAAAACAGAAGAGAGCTTTTGAGGGACATAACCAAGAGGCGCCTATTACTGCCTGTTTTCTGCCAAAAATATTCTCACAGCTGGGTTTTTAGAAGAAGATATTACACTGAGGCAATGATGATTGCTCTGGTGGGCCATCTTCTTTTAGCTATAAACTTTTAGCTTAATTACTATGCTAATGTAGCTAGATCTGTTGACAGTATTTGATAGGGTTGACCATCATGTGGTGCTGTTTTGCATGAGATATAGCAGGGAGGATAAAGGCGCACATTCTCTTATCCCTCCTAGTCAGATCATTGTTTGGAATTGTGTGCTCCTGGTTCTGGGAACATCCTCAGATATTAAAAGCTTAGTTAAGACTGGGAGACGAGATGGATTTGGGAGTCAGCAGCATGCATGGGCAATTAAACTCTCTATCTTCATAACAGCATAATCAAGCTTTCCAAAAACTAAAATGCGTAGCTTTCCATGCTAAAAGGAAGAGTAGCCTGGGAAAACTAAATAAGTTGGACTGTTCAAAAAGGAGATCTGGAGGAAATGTTTCAGCTCAGGCTGGGAACTAAGCTTGGAGCTATTCTGGAAACAGAGGTGATGGCAGATAGTTATCTCAACGAAGGGGATTTCCCTCCTGTCACATACCTACAGAGTATTTCCTGCCCCCAGGCTCCGCCACTACAGTGTAGAAGAAAGTGGCTCCACCATGATGGAGCCCCAGGATCTTAAAATCCTAACACATCTCACAGGTTTCTGGATAATTGCCCTTGGCTCAGCTCAACTGAATATAAACAATGTTCTCCAGGATTTGGCTTAAATCTATCTAGTAATTAGGTTTCTCAGGAAGGTTTTTCTTCATTTTTATGAAACTTTTCCTCATAACCAATCTAGTTTTACTTCACTGATTTCATGCCCTTTTCTCCTTGTACTGTTCCCAAAGGACAGACAGTAGCTCACTGCCTTCTTTGTTGTTACCTGTTACATGGTAAATCACTGCTTCCTACTAAGGAAACCACTACCCATAGAAGATTGTTTCCTTAATAGGGAGCAATCATCCTTTACCCTATGTTTGAATTTTGCAATTAATTTATCTCATTCATTAATTCAGTGTAAGCCACCTTCTTTCTGTTCCTGTCTTATTGTATCCTACCGAACAAAGGTGATTTTCTCAATGATGCTTGAATGACCCATTCTCCTAGCCAGGACTTTCATTAGATTTGTGACTACTGAACTCACCTTTTCCAGATGGTATTTCCCATCTCTCTGTTTCTCTAAATGAAATTTAAGAATACTTGATAACTAACTTGGGATAGATTATGAACTTCCACAAGTGCACTCATGCAGAGCTTACGTTGCTAAACACCGGTATTCCACATCTGGAAAGGGGAATATGATCTATCACCTTGTTCATGAGAGAAGCTAAAATAATTTTAGGGTTCCTCTTTATGTAGGAAAACATATTTATGTGCGCAATTAAGCATTTGCTAGCAAACAATGGAAGAGTAGCACAGTGGCAAGTGTCTTTCCTGGTTCACACCTGATCTAGGCTTCACAAATGCAATGATTAGTTCTATTTATTGATTTATTTCTAGGTTTTTGTTGTTGCTGCTGTTGTTTTGTGGGTCTTTTTTTAATGTGTCCTTGGGAATTTAATAGAATTTTGGAAATGGGAAACAGTCAATGTTTTTCTTACTTTGTAATTTTCAGGATTATGTTAATTGCTATGGGAAAACAGCTGAAGAATAAACAAAGCAGCCTGTTGTTCTTTTGTTTACTTTACAAATAAATGCTCTACTTCATAATTGCCCCTTTAAAGTTAAATGTTTATGTACAAAATATATTATGTAGCTTTACATTCATCATGGCAAATACTTGTCGGTACTTGTAGAACTAAAGCACAGATTAAACTATTGTGTTGTTTTTAAACTAGAAAATTCTTGGTCAGTAGAGATTGAAGATTTTTTATTTTAATGCTAGACAGGAGAAGGGACTGCAAGAAATGTGGGCCCTACACATACTTAGAATATTTAATCTAACATTTGTGGGTGATCATTGACCACCTTTTCCAACTAAGGTTGTCTTTTGAGCATATATGTTACAGCCAACACGTTTAAGTCTACACATATACATGATGTTGTGAAATCTTGTTTTATAGCTGTATTTTTTGTTCCTTTGTTTCAAATTTGCAGGTCAACTAAATAGAACTGAATTTATGAAACCAAATGAAACGTCCAGCAGTGAATTAAAGTAGCAGGATTTTTTGTTTATTTTCCTTAATCTCTTTCACAGACATCGAATTGGTGTCAGGTACACAATTGCTGCTGATGTCAGTGAAATAGGACCAACTGCCAAGCTGTGTGTTCAAAAGCAAATGGAAATAATCAGGATTTTTAGGATTGTCTGCTGTAAAAAAAAAAAAAATCCCATATCTTAGATATCTCACAGGGAAACCATTACCAGCAAATCCCATTGACACCCTGCTGTCAGAGGTCTGTGTGCCACGCAGAACCAAACACATTCTCTCACTGCAATTTGGATTTATTAACCTAGAATTCCAGAGCTCCACAACATGAAACTCAGCTCCTATTGTGTCTGCAGCCTGGGCCACTCCAGAGTTTTCACCTGTGATTACTCTTTTTACACCCTAGGACTTGCAGAAGATTACTGCCACATCCTTTCTTCCAGGTCGGGCGATTACAGCAGATTATATGGAGAACTACCCCAAAACCATCAGCTGGGACTAACAAGATAGAAAAAAAACAGGGTCCCACTGAATCGTTGGTCTTACTATCACCGACTGCCAATTTACATGGGGGAGGGAGTGTGGAGGGAGGAGAAGAGGAGAAATGTTTAGGAAAAGAATTAAATGATACTTAGCAAATGAGACAGGGGGCAGTTTGTCATCAGACCATCTTTTCAAGTGTGTGCAAACATGCTTTCAGAGGATGTTTTTTTAACAAAAAAGTAAGGTATCCGTTATAGAAGGTTAGAGCAAATGAGCTAGCAGCATTTTCTCAGGTGTCCTTGTTCCCAACAAGTGTGTGTGTGGTGCTATAATGTTATTTGGGGGATGCAGGCAATAGATAAGATTTCCATTTTGCCACCCTGGTAGTAAAACAGGGCCTCTTATTTAGCTATGTCAGATCACGGTTTGCAGTTGATGGATCAACTTCAAATAAAATGTATGAAATTCACCTTACAACACGCCTGTATCCTGTATTCAGCACCTGCCTTCATTATGCTGCATTCTCTAGCAGCTGCCTGTAAAGATTACATTATATATAGAGAGAGACTTCTAAGCCATCAGAGAGGACTGAATGCAATCCTTTAAGAAGATGATGGTAGCATGAAACCCGGTCATTTTCAATAAATGAGTTACAGCACCTTTCAGGTATTACACTTGCCCGTGAGCATCCTTTTTCATTTATGCATTGTTACGATCACACTTTCTGCTTCTATAAGGTCTTTTCCTAGTGTTAGAAAGCCAGAACCACCACCATTACCTCCAACACCACCACATCCAAAAAATGGGATAATTTGACAGGAAAAGCTGCAATATCAGCTACATGCAGTTTAGTATTTTCAAGTGTACTGATAAAATGAGTTCTCCATCCTCTTAGTGTATAGTAGCTAGGGGTATATGGGAAGGTTCAATATTCAGACAGCATGGTGATCTTGTCAACAGGCCCACAAAGACCAATGCTTTGTGACACAAAGTTTTCCTCTAAACAAGATAATGCAACATCCTGTATTCCAGGAATGCACGCTTTTCCATTTGAGATTAGATTAATCACTGATCAGTGCAGGTCAACACATTTCATATTTCTGATTTCTGCTGTTTGCAGTTATCTTGTAAATCAGTGTAAATATTTGCATTTACATGCAGCTACTGCAAACCTATGGGGAACAAATGTCACAGCAGAAGTAGCAGTTTACAGAGCTGGGAGAATTCAGATCCTGCTGCCAGCCTAAAACTTCTAATGGTCCCAAGTCACACATTTTGTTCTGGCATATCCATGCTGTCCTGTATGAGCATGAGGAACTGTCATGTTAGTGCTGGCAAACGGGTTGAGATTCCCGAAGGTACAGTGGCATTGCTCACTCTCATCACCCCAGCCAACACTCTCCTCCTTACTCACAGAGGCTGGGTCATTATTTCCGCAGAGAGTCTGATGGCCCCTGAAGTTCCTTGCTTCTTTCCTTTCAAGCACATCTAGATCTTTATATGTTTCTTCCAGGACTGCTTCTCAGAGGGAGCGCAAGTCCCAGCAATGCTATGATTATTCTGAAATTCCCTTTAGCTGTTGTCAGTCCCTCACTCGAGCAGTGAAAGTGTAGTTCCTCAGCCATTCTCCAACAAGACAGTGGCAAGCCAGGAAGCTGGTGCAAAAAAAAAAAGTCTAGAGTCTACCACTACACATAGCAATTAAATACTACGTGCTTGGAGGAACTGCAAAGTAGAAAGTATTTAATCTGTAAATAACTAACTCCACATTTAGCTATACCTGTGTAAATCTACAGGGACTCTTCTGAGGCAGCTCTAGAGTTACCTCATTTAGTAGAGCCCCACATAAGAAACGGGTGCATGCTCAGGAGGATGGGGGCTCTATCCAAAGGTTAAGGTACACAAAAACATTTCAGGAGCTTGAGGAAGAAAATTAGTGTGTGAACATGAAAACCTGAGGAAGGAATGAAGAAATTAATTATCAGACCAAGGGAAAAACAAAGAAGCATGAAGAAAAACAATTAGTAGTTGAAAATGCTCTTGAGTCCAGTAACCTTGGAGAATGCATTGAGCCAGTAACGGTGGTTGCTGTCACTTAAGGCAATTATTGGATATCATATAAACCTTTTTTCAAACCAAGACAGAATTGTTTATGTTTTAGGAAGCAGCCATCAACAGTGAAATTAAATATTTGAATGAATGCAGGAGCATGTTCTAATAAAACGTGAAGCAAGTAATCAGGGAAGATTATCAGTCTTGCCAGCCTGATATTTAGCAGTGATAAAAAAAGAAAGCCTGGTGCCAATGTACTTTCCTGTTTGCAAGCTGAGCCTAGCTAGCACAATATTAAATGGCAGAGACTCATAAAATGAGTTTAAGAGCTTCTCTGCAGGATGGAGCTGAAGACATGCACAAAACTGAGATTTACACTAGATTATTAAAATGGTTTATTCTTAATACCAAACCAGGGCATCCTGGGATCAGCAATAACTTCCTGTGATTGCACAGCCCAGCCTCTAGTCACACCGTTGACCTGAATAGGAGACTGATGAGTTGCAAAGAAGCAAGGCTTTATGCTCTGGTACACAGGAAAGTGAGATTTGACCAGCCCAGGACAGAGATGCAGGACCCATGTTTCAATCCACTGTTGTTGGGTTTTTTTCCCCCCAAGTTTCCAGGGAAAAAATGAATGACAACAGCGCCCAGCTACACAATGTTGTCTTGGTCTAGAGGTCCAAGGTACAAATCCCCACGCAGGCAGCTGAAAAGAGGTCACTGCTTGCAATTACAACCTTACACTGTACCCAGGATACAAATAACATCCAGCAATAGAGTGCAGCTTCTGCCTGCTACTATATCTCAACAGATGGAGTAGCTGCTAAGCTTAGCTTGCAGGATTGAGAAATGGATTTTTTTGTTTTATAAGCAAGACTGTGTGCAGATGAACTGAGGATCGCCGACAGATCACAGAAATGCAATCTATTACTTAGCATTTTTTTAGGTCAGCATACTGCCTGTCACTCTTGGCTCTCATCTCTTTCTTGTTTTATTTCAGAAAGTTGTTTGCTTGCTTTTCTCTTATGCTTCAGAGCTGAACTTCAGCAGCTGGAATTGGTGGGCCTTGCTCAGAAAGCCTCCTAAATTTATTAATGCTCACCTATGGTGAGATGGCTTAAAACAGGTATCACGATATACTCGCCTGCCATTTCAAGGGTTTTTTCTATGCTCTTGTTATAATGGTTGAAGCTCATCTTTGATGAAGTGGCTTAAGCCAGGTAGTAAATTATCTTTGCACATAATTCCCCATCATTTTTCTCTGCTTTTATTGTAAATGGGATTTGTATTCTGAACCCAAAATAAAACACAGAAGCTTGTGTCAAAGTTTGTGTCAAAGCTTCACTGTGAAGCTTTAACACGAACATCCGTGTGTCAACATATTCTCCCTGAAATTTCAGAGGGTCATTTTAACTTAACAAATTTAATCTCTGGAAGGTGCATGCTTTGTACTTAAGTTCTAATCTCTTCCTTCAAACACCCAAGTTTCTACCATGAGGGGGTAGCAATTTCAGATGGCATCTTCATACCTCTAAGACAATCATAGAACCTTATGCAGCTTTATTATAGACCTGGCTCAAAATTCCCAAAATACTAACAGAACAGTTTTTGTGAGATGACACCAGAAGGCTGCACTGCCATCCAGCAAGATCTGGACAGGCTGGAGAGTTTGGTGGGGAAAAAATTATTGAAACATAACAAGGGCAAGTGTAGAGTCTTGTATCTGGGGGAAGAACAAACCCAGGTACCAGCACAGGTTCGGGACGGATCTGTTGGAGAGCAGCATGGGTGAGTGGGACCTGGGGGTCCTAGTGGACAGTAAGGATGACCATGAGGCAGCAATGTGCCTCGTGGCCAAGAAGGCAAATGGCATCCTGGAGTGTATTAGAAGGAGTGTGGTTACTAGGTCTAGAGAGGTTCTCCTCCCCCTCTACTCTGCCCTGGTGAGTCTGCACCTGGAATATTGAGTTCAGTTCTGGGGTCTTCAGTTCAAGGACAGGGAACTCCTTAAAAGAGTTCAGCGCAGGGATACTAAGGTGATTGAGTGGAACATTTGCCTTATGAACACAGGCTGAGGAAGCAGGGGTCTCTTTAGCCTGGAGAAGAGGAGACCGAGGGGTGACCTCATTAATGCCTGTAAATATGTAAAGGGTGAGTGTCAGGAGGATGGAGTCAGGCTCTTCTCAGTGATGGCCAATGATAGGACAGGGGGCAATGGGTGCAATCTGGACCGTAGGAGATCCCATGTCAATATAAGGAAAAACACTTTCACTGTGAAAGTGATGGAGCACTGGAACAGGCCGCCCAGAGAGGCTGTGGAGTCTCCTCTGGAGACATTAAAAACCCACCTGGACATGTTTTTGTGTGACCTGATCCTGCTCTGACAGGGGTGTTGGACTAGATGAACTTTTGAGCTCCCTTCCAACCCCTAACATTCTGTGATTCTGTGACATCTTCAGATTAAATCTTTGTATTTATCTTAATGATTAGCATAAGTATTAAAGAGGAGAAAGCTGCCTCTTTCTCCTCGTTTTAAATTGCCATGTTTTCCTAAGTTGATCAGAATGTTAAAATTGCTTATCATGAGTCAAATTTCCATTATTAAGGGAAAAAATGTAATTATGGCTAGTGAGAGCCCTGTGTGCACTGGGTAGGGACCCACAGAGGAAGAGTAAGACGTAACTGCTTCATAATCTTAAACATATAAACCAGGTTGCCTTCTGAATGTAGCCATTACAATTTATGATTTCTGCCGAACTATATATTGATTTCTCTGTCTTAAGAATCAGCAGCTTTCCCTCCTGATTGAATTCTAATTACTCACTCCACAGTAACATTGATTTTAACAGACTTCTGGACAATTTTGTACCAGACTGGTTTCAAATTACGTTTAATGAATTCGTCATGATTATCGATATAAAAACTTCCATTCTGTAGCAACTTCAAAAGGAGACAAAATGCTTTTCATCCCTTTTGCACAGGCCAAACTCATCCTCAGCTTGTGCTGCGCTCACCTGGACCAGCCAGCTGGCCTTAGGCTGCACTTCATGACATCTCTGAGGAGAAAAGGTGGAAAAAGAAGAGCTGTTTTTGTTTGTCTGATCACCATGATAAGTATGTAGCTAGCAATCTGTGATTAAATTGATGAACCAAGCTAGGTTTTTTTCAAATAAAAATTCGATCGCTTTCCCTATTTATTTTGCCAAAATAAAGGAAATCTTCCATCTCTATCTCCAAAATGTGAGTAACATATTGAAGATAGGTAAGTCATGTTGGTTCTGGCCTTATGCTTGTGCAAGGGACCCTTAACTTTGTGTATGGGGCAAAGTCCCCACCAATGAACAGGCAATGTGTAAAGTGTAGTAATCACTGACAGCAAGAAGTTTAATTACAGATTTTTCGATCTGCGCTTTGGAAATACTTGCCGAAGCATATGTGCATCAGTAGGGCAGAGACACTGATTATGCCTCCAGGCACTGCTTGTACATTTTTGGATCTGCTTTTACACCCTGAAGCCATGGGTGATGGGCACCCCATCCCTCTCTGCCTGCTCCCAGGGTCACTACCGTGATGATCGGTCCTCCTGCCTGCCTGCCCTGCGTAGAGGTGCAGGCGTTTGCATAAATCAATACCACAGCCTGACTGTTTTACAATTAACTTCAGGGAATCCTTTTTGGCCTCACAGTTTTATTTCCATTTACCTTGGGCAATGTCTCCCTACTCTTTTTGAGTTATTGCTGTATAAAGGAGCATTCAATATTCAGTCAGGCTGAAAGCTGCTGATTACATTCATCAGCTTTAATAAGATATGTGATTAGATCTTATTTTCTTGAATTATCTATAGATCAAAGATATGATCAATAGCAGCCTGTAAATATTTCCAAGTCAATATTTACAGAGATGCTTTCATTGAAAAGCACCTAGAAGTGTTTTACAACCGAAGGCCCAGATCCTACTTGCAGGCTTTCCTTAGACTTTGTTTTCTTCCTTACAAAATTAATTATTTTTTGTGCAGTAGTTCTGGTACCAAATGTAGCTGAAGTAGTAGGATATCTACAGGTCCAAACCATATCTGTTGTTTTTATTATTATGACTATATCTAAACTACTGTACACAATAGTACCCTGGAGTCCTGTTCATGGATGCATCTTTCCCCTTGTGATTTCGAGCCCACATAGGGGTGAGGCATAGACATGGTCCGGTCCATTCCTGCTACCATCACGCCCATGGGAGGGAAGCAGGGTATGCATAGCCCAGCTGCAGTGTGTCCCCACCACTCTGCCCTTGCCCCATGCTCCAGAAGGACCCAGCTTCTGCCCTGTGCCTGCTGCACTTCTGAGATGGGTTTTTATCTGCTCTTTGCTGGAAGGATTGCCACGTCAGAGTGTAATTTTCAGTGTAAATGGTAGAATTGTGGGTATGTTAGAGCAAAAGGAAATTAATGGAGAAAACTAATTAATTTAAAATCAATGATATTATAGCCTTTGTCTACTGTGCATTCAAAATCACCCACTTAGTACACGTACCCATTCTGGAAGTTCCATACAGAAGTTTTACTGCAATGCAACATTGTTTTCTTTTCTAATGAGGAAATGAACAATGAGTAATCCTCCTTTAACTCTGCACGTAGAGAATAATTCCAGTAGGCAGGCGAATTTGATGCTTTTAGATGTTATTTTCTAAATTATAAAGCTTCCCGTGGAGATGAACTTTCTTACAGTCTCTGGCAAACTATCTGGTGATTACTCTGCTAAGAGTAGTAAATGATCTAAAAATATGTACATTATCTTTTGAAGAAGAAAGCAAATTAAAAGAGTTCTTTAAATCTGGGAGCTGACTGGTTTGTTCTCTGTTAGGATGAACACATCAAGTTAGGGTTTACTCTGAGCAGCCTAGCAGAAAACAATCCGCATAAATAGATGAAATTTTATCAGACAATGAATAAAAGATTCAAACAGAAAATTGGTTTTCTTTAGTTTCTATGAGGACTAAAAGGAACAAAATTACCGGGCTATTTCTTTCCCCTTAAAATCTTTTTATAGATAATGGTGAACAGATGATTCCGTCAAACTTCACTTGCGATGAATTCAAGACAAGATAATATCATCATCCATCTTCTTGATGAACCTCATCATTTTATCTTCAGTCTAAATCCAGGAGAAAAACTGAACAAGCCATGCTTCTACACATCTCTTCATTTAAAAATTACAGCTGAAGGTTAGAAAATGTTTAAGGTCAAACTTCTAAGCTACCATCTGGAGCTCATTTAAAAATTGTCAAGAACATCTGCCACTACCACACATGCCTAAGACAAAACTTAGCCGACATCACCTTTTCTTTTAAGGACAAAATCCTAGAGTCACATGAGCATCGGCCGAGACGCTCTGCTGCCCTCAGTCAGAATTTAATGCAGATTTAGCACAGTATAGCAACCACTGGAGCCCTCAATAGATAAAGACAGTTTTGTCGTCCTTAACATGGTGTTCACCATCTAAAAGCCCCATCTCACAAATTATAGTGCCATTTACAACTTTGGAAGACACATCAAAAACGTTGCGGGGGCAGGGTGTGGGGGTACCTCCTGACTGATGCAGACTGAAATGCAGTTGTAGGGCAGTCAAAGTAAAGTCCCATCTCTGCTGCTGGAGCCACCCCTCTGCCGTGGCGGCACCGCGGCCTCAGCTCCCAGATCGCTGAAGGCAGTATTTTTCTGTCAAAAGCGCTGTAAGTGAAAGATGAATGCAGACACTTAAGAGCCAAACAAAACACATCCTCAGAGATGGGTATGTTCAGAGATGCTCTGAACTTCTGTGACAAAACCAAAAGATATAAAAATCAGAGAAACACGTGGCTTATAAAGTCTGATTCCTTAGAAAGAGCTCTGTGCTTTTATTCATATTATAAGATATAGCAGATCCCACTGCCTATTAATTGCTTACATTGAGAAAGACATTTAGAGTTTTAAAAATACTTTAAGGTTGCCATACTTTACTCATATACATGAATGCCTAGTAGCAAGAAGTAGATGATGTGAGATGAAGACCTTTATCACTAAATAAGGTGAAAATAGGTTTTTTTCATGGCCTGTATGGAAATTACTCCTCTAAATGATGGACGTGACAGAAAATATTTATTAAGAATGATGAGAATTTTAACTGGAAGAAGAAATTTTACATGATTGAATCATTAGTGATTTGATCAGACAGGACAGATGCTTTCAAAGGCGCTTAGTGTATCAAATTTCTGTATTTTGCTAAATGTCATGGATTGGATTATTTTCCATAGGTGAAAAAAAAATACAATATTTAAAGTATTTAGTGGTTCATCTGTTCATCTGTTCATCTGTGCTACTTAATAACAGATATGTGCAATTCCAGGTAATGAATATGTATATTAATAGGTATAATAAATAATTTTATTCCATTGACAGAACACTGGATCTGTATTTTAATGGTGTCTAGAAAGCAGAAAAGAATGAAATTATTGCTTTCATTCAATTGAAAAGTTGGGAATGGGAGTAAAATACCCACGGTGATTAGAGATCAATTTACCTTTGAAACCGTAAAACAGGAGTTATCTTGTTCTCCTACAGGTTTTAAACTATGGTGTACTTTGCATTTTAACAGATGGCAGAATTTAATCCTTATCAGGACAGGAGTGATGTAGAAACAGGTAATTGTCTTATGATGTGTAGAAGAGTAATGAAAAGTATTTTGGGTTTCTTTTCTTTGTTATAGCTAAACTTATATATATGTGTCTGTATGAAAATGAACAGAAAGGAGCTTGTAGACAAACCTTCAATCAAGCAACTATTTATTTTCCAAAATTCAGAGCAGTGTTATCAAATCCACAGCACAAAAGACATTAAATGTAATCTCCAGCTGAGCTTATCTTTCCAATTCTGATCAAGAACTTTAACTGGCAGAGGAACCTGTTACTTTGAATGTGTTTTCACATTTTTTCCTGACATCTAGAAATTGCTTATCTTCATAGGATCTAAATATTTTCTTCGGTTTTGAAATGCCTCTAGTCTGAAAAGTCTGCTCACTGCCAAAACAGAATTTGTAAGCAGGCTGGCTATCATGGTGTGACTCTGAAAACACTTCCTCACCTCATCCAGATTAATTTAGGCTGTCACCAAATCCTCCGTCTGCTGAATCTTCCTGGAGTAACTTTTCTACTTTATGAAAATTTAAAAAGATCTTCTGCTTTTGATAATCAATTGACAAGTGCAAAAGTGATAGCTCTTCACAGAATACCCACAGATGCAAAGCAAAATGTCACCAAAACTATAATTACAATAAAATACAGGAAATGCAGAGATGAATGGTAAACTGGATTTAGAAGTTAGAGCCTTTAGAAGTTAGAAAAGCCTAGAAGTTAAGATCGACAGGCAAAGTTTACAGGATTATGTTGTACCTTTTCCATACTTTAAAATAGCAAATAAAAATCATGTTCTGTATTTAGCATGGAGCAGGAAAAAGACAAGTCTGAGCAGAAACCAGCATACAAATTGTATATGAGAATTCAGTCCATTCTTCTAAATAGGATTGGAGCTTTTGACTGGGTTATTTTAATTGCTATTATTTATTTTGCAAATAATGCTACAAGTCTAACAAAGCTATAGGAATGGCTAAAGCTGTGCTTTGTTTATTTGTTTGTAGTTTGTAAGCGTGTGTATTTGCTGCCCGTGTTTGCTCAAATGTGGGGGTTTTGTATTGTTGAAGATATGTAAAAATAGTCACAATTAGTTGCTGTCTCATAACAGCCAATGTCACCAGCTACTGCACAATACCTTCTTTGTCCCTCTGCAAAGTATGATGATAATACTGTTTACATTTACTTTATCTCGATGCAGGATCATTAACAAGGATAATGCAGTATTGGTATCAAGGATAAGAGGGTCATTAGGAGCAGTCAGCACGGTTTCGCTAAGGGGAAGGAATGTTCGACCAATCTGATAGCCTTTTATGAAGACATAATCAGGTGAATAGATGACAGTAGGGCAGTGGATGTGGTTTACCTTGATTTCAATAAAGCATTTGACACCGTCTCCCACAGCATCCTCATGGTTAAACTGAGGAAGTGTTGCCTGGAGGATCTGGTAGTGACGTGGATGGAGAACTGGTTGAAGGAAAGAAGTCAGAGAGTTGTGGTCAATGGGATTGAATCTATCCGGAGGCCCTCAGGGGTTGGTACTGGGACCAGTACTATTCAATATATTGATCAATGACCTGGATGAGGGAATAGAGTGTACAGTCAGCAAGTTTGCTGACAACACAAAACTGGGAGGGGTGCCTGACACACCAGAGGGCTGTGCTACCATTCAGCGAGATCTGGACAGGCTGGAGAGTTGGGTGGGGAAATATTTATTGAAACATAACAAGGGCAGGTATAGAGTCTTGTGTCTGGGGAAGAACAACCCCAGGTACCAGCACAGGTTGGGGACGGATCTGTTGGAGAGCAGCATAGGGAAAAAGGACCTGGGGGGTGTTTGTAGACAGCAGGATGACCTTGAGTCACCAATGTGCCCTCGTGGCCAAGAAGGCCAATGGCATCCTAGGGTGAATTAGAAGGGATGTGCTTAGTAGGTTGAGAGAGTTCCTTCTTCCCCTCTACTCTGCCCTGGTGAGACCACACCTGGAATATTGTGTCCAGTTCTGAACTAGTGTCAGTTGTATGTTTATAAAAGAAAGACATTGTGTGGACAATATTTTCTCTTTGCATTTATTGAGGAGATTTATAGGTTTTAATAACTGCAGAGACTCACACTCAGTATCTAATGCTACATACTCTATTGTGGTTATAATGTTCATAATGCCATAAATACAAATTTAGGATACATCAGTGGAAATAGGTTTTTGTATGCTGCATGGCATGAAGGTGCTGCCCTGTTCCCACAGCCCTGCTCTGACTGTTTGTCACCTTCTTGTTGCAGGTCTTCCTGGGCTGCCTGGCAGCATTTTGGAGCTGCTCAACAGGTGAAAAAATCATCTCTTTTTATTCCACTTCTTGCTAGCCCAGCTACATCTCTTGGTGCCACCAAAGACAGATTTGAAGAAGAATGATGCAAATCAAGGAGGGGATGAAAAGCCATGTCACATATAGCCTCCTGATTCCCAGCAGCTGAAAGTTGATGTTTCAGGGTATTTCTCCCCATCATAAAGCAGAGGCTGTTGTGGAGATAGCCTAGTTTGTGGTAAGGTACAGTTGGGCTGGGGAAAGAGCGAGTAGGGAAAAAAAAAACATGGAAAGGGATCAAGAAGTAAAGAGGGGAAGGTTAGAAGAAAATTGGAGATTGCAAGAAATAGGGGAAACCAGAAAAATTAAGAGACTAAGAAGTAGGTTAATGTGTCTGAGAAAAAGAGTTGGGTGGAGGGGAAGAGAAAGGAAGTACTGAAGGTTAGTTTGGAAAGTTTGCTGATGCTGTCAAAAAAATGTGTAGTATCAGGAATTCCCCAGAACTCCCCGATTCTACAAACAGAAGAAGATGGGCAATGGCTGAAAGAGCTGGTCTTATTTTAATTAAATGTTTATTTAAATCCAACATGTTTGAAAATTATAATTGGTTTCCCCCAGCAATGCCCTTAACCAACCCCCTTTCACAGAGATCTTTGAAAAGCAGTCAACTCATGAGAAGTCCCAGTTGGCAACACTTTTTCCCTGAAAATGAAGTTCACCGAAATCTTCAAAAGCCAGAATATGGCATAGTTTTCCCTTGAGTAAAGTTAACTCTGCAAGTTGAAGCCCTACTCAGAAGCATGATGTGCTGTTCAAGCTACCTGCAAGCGTGGTTGCTGCATGCCCAGACCCATGAGCAGGAGTGATCCACCTTTCTGCCCATCTATCTACCAGTATAGGTTGGGGACCGATCTGTTGGAGAGCAGCATAGGTGAGAAGCACCTGGGGGTCTTGGTGGACAGTAGGATGACCATAAGCCAGCAATGTGCCCTCCTGGCTAAGAAGGCCAATGGCATCCTGAGGTTTATTAGAAGGGGTGTGGTTAGTAGGTCAAGAGAGGTCCTTCTCCCCCTCTGCTCTGCCCTGGTGAGACCACACCTGGAATATTGTGTCCAGTTCTGGGCCCCTCAGTTCAAGAAGGACAGGGAACTCCTTAAAAGAGTCCAGCGCAGGGCCGTCAAGATGATTAAGGGAGTGGAACATCTTCCTTATGAGGAGAGGCTGATGGAGATGGGTCTCTTTAGCCTGGAGAAGAGGAGACTGAGGGGTGACTTTATTAATGTTTATAAATATGTAAAGGGCAAGAGTTGGGAAGATGGACCCAGGCTCTTCTCAGTGATGGCCAGCAGTAGGACAAGGGGCAACGGGTGCAAGCTGAAGCATAGTAAGTTCTATGTGAATATAAGGAGGAACTTTTTCACTGTGAGGGTGACGGAGCACTGGAACAGACTGCCCAGAGAAGCTGTGGAGTCTCCTTCTCTAGAGACATCCAAAACCTTCCTGAATGAGTTCCTGTGTGATTCAGCCTAGGTGATCCTGCTCTGGCAAGGGGGGTTGGACTAGATGAGCTTTTGAGCTCCTTTCCAATTCCTAATGTTCTACGATTCTGTGAACTGTCCCCCTGAGCAGGCTGTTGTCATTCAGAGACCACAGAGCTAAGGCTTGGTTTAAATGACTGTTTCTTGGGCAAGACTTCTGCTGATAGTGATCAATTTTAATGTGTAAGAACAAATCTTTGAGAAGAAAGATTATCACACCTCTATTACTGTGCAATTAAAACTCACAGAGATATTTAGAGAAAATTAAAATTCATATCCTTGCTGCAGCACATCTAGACATATATGGGGTGACCAGTTGCCTGAAAACTCAAATGGACAGCAAACTCCTAAATATGATTGGTGCTGGGAAACTACAGACCCAATGTTTGGAAATCAGGCTCTCTTACTGTGGTCTCGGCAAGATACGTTAGTATTTGCATCACATGGCCTTTGTAATTCTGATACTAGAAGAGGCACAGAATAAAGGTCAATAGAAAGAAAAACCCAATAATGATGAAGCAAAAACCTAGATGTATTCATATCTTTAGCAAACCCACAGTGGAGCTGGCTGGGCATGTTTAGAGGAAGTCATTTTTCATCCAGAAAAATCAGTTTGTGAAGGAAAGCTCTCATCAATACTTTATACTCAGTTTCAGCCAGGGAAGAATTTCTGGTCAGACTACATGTACAACAAATTATCCACCAGCTACAGTTTCCCCTGTGAAGGAGGAATAGAAAGGCTCAAGTTCATCCTATAGCTCATTTTGTCAAGGGACCTGAACCTCCAACTCAGAGTTGGGTGCCCAGGCTTCTGGGCTGCAGTAGGAAGCACTTTGAGGGTGACATTCAGAGTGGGACAGCGCCTTCCTCTAGCTCCTCTGCCTCACACTCCCTTCTCACCCCCAACACAGCCATTATAGCGTTTTCCTTGGGTACATGTGGGAGTCTAAAAAGGCATGTCTCCTCTCCTGTTGGCAGCTGTCAAAGAACTGGAAGAGGCCTCTGCCCCTCAGCAAGCCTCTCAGGCAGAAGGAGCCTCTCTCTCTCTCACTCTTGGTGGCTGTTAACAGTCAAGGAGTTCATAAAAGGAAATTGAGTTTTCCATTTCTGAAGAAAAATCAAATGACTTGGTTTTGAGTCCAAGACCTAGGCAGACACAAATATACAAAGTATAATTTTGTGATATCAATTTAATTGCATATTTCTTTCAGACTATATGACCACCCGGACGCAGTCACAACAATAACAACAGCAAATCAATGTTTGTGAGGAAATACAGTTAAGTACTAAGATCTAATAATATACTCTCTTGGAAGCAGCTGTAAAATTCTTTGTTTGCCTTTGCAAACAGAGTGTTAAGAATACCAAGAGCCAACAAGTGTCTAATATTATTCTTCCCGAGATGAAATGAAAAGATATTGATTTCTACAAAATAGATTCCCTAATATGTAAACACATTACTCTAGGTCTTAGAAGAATCATACGCTTTTATTTCTGCTCTCCTCTGAAAACACTTGAATGAAATATTTTATCAAAAGAATAAAATAAAAAGTTGTGCATGTTTCCTGAAAAAAGTTAACAAATATATAAAGGACCTTCTCACATAGTGGACGTATACATTCCTAACTTTACTTTGTATTTATTTGAATAAAAGGCTTACCGAAAGACTCGAGCATGCAAGATTATTTCAGTGGGATTACATCATGTCATGTGGTTGGCTTTCAGAAGAGGATCTCTTTCTTAACTCTTGCAATGACCACTCAGGTGCCACCTATCTGAAATGGTGATTCTACTGCTTTACACTGTCACAAATGGCCACAGAAGAGATAAGGAAAAGGAATGAATCAGGTAAGAAGCACCTTCTTTTACTGGAGTGGTTTTGTATCTGACACTTATAGGTTACTCATTACATTAATCATTCCTTTCACGTCCTTGAAATGGGGAAACCTTTACAAAGGTTTTAGAGTTTTATTAGCAGTCTGTTAGTTGACTACGAGGTCTTTCATCCCAGTTAATGGGACAAGAAACAGAACTACCCCAAATACCACAGAAGATAGATGATACTGGTAAGTTTCTAGCCACACTGTGTAGAGAAACTGTCAAAACCCTAGATAACATTCTGAAATATTTTGCCAAGTGCAATTGGCCATTTGACAGGTTGGCCATGAGCCAGCAGTGTGCTCTGGTAACTAAGAGGGCCAATGGGATCCTGGGGTGTATCAAAAGGAGCGTGGCCAGCAGGTCAAAGGAGATGATCTTCCCCCTCTACTCTGCCCTGGTCAGGCCCCACCTGGAGTATTGTGTCCAGTTCTGGGGTCCCTGGTATAAAAAAGACAGGGATCTCCTGAAGAGAGTCCAGCGGAGGGCTACGAAGATGATTAAGAGCCTGGAGCATCTCCCCTTTGAGGAAAGGCTGAGTGAGCTGGGACAGTTCAGCCCTGAGAAAAGAAGGCTGAGAGGGTATCTTATTAATGTTTATAAATATCTGAAGTGTGGGACACAAGGGGAAATAGCCAGCCTCTTTTCAGTGGTCTGTGGGGACAGGACAAGGGGCAGTGGCCTCAAGTTGGAGCACAGGAAGTTCCGCACCAATATGTGGAAGAACTTTTTCACAGTGAGGGTGACAGAGCCCTGGGACAGGCTGCCCAGGGGGGCTGTGGAGTCTCCTTCTCTGGAGATATTCAAGACCTGTCTGGACATTGACTTATGCAACCTGTCCTAGGGAACCTGCTTTGGCAGGGGGGTTGGACCCGATGATCTCTCAAGGTCCCTTCCAACCCCTATGATTCTGTGATTCTGTGACTCTAAAAATGAGTCATTTGTCCATTATGATAAGCATATCAGGAAATCTGGTCTAAGTAGCTTTTTATGTACATGCAGACCGAGACAAACTTTACAGATTTAAGCATTTTTAATTTTAGAAATATCCTTTACTCCTCTGCTTTGTTTCTTGTCTTTTCCTCAGAAAGGACTGCCATAGTTCAGATTTAATTGAGGCACAGGCTGTTCTAACTCATCAGCTGAAGTACCCTTCTTCAAGAGCCTTGGCCACAGAGAATACTCTTTCATAAATACCTTCCATTTCCCAGCAGCTTTTCCTTGTCTCAAGCACATGCATAATGAAAAAGGGAAGGCCCAGAAGTTACCAACTACTCAATAAAGGACAAAGAACATTCCTGTGTCTGTCATGGAACAATGTGAAAAAGCAAAGATGAGAAGCATGTGTTATATTCATCGTTCCCCAAAACAAGAAAAGAAGGAGGTGACCCCAAGATTAACAGAAAAAAATGGTCTGATTTGTGATGTTCACAATAACTAGATGGAACACCCCCCTCCCCCCGCCCATATTACAATTCAAGTTAAATAAAAGCCTGTTTCTGCCTAATACTTTTGAGAATTTGTCCATGAGCACTTCATTATTTAAACAGCGTTCCTGTGGTACAGCCAAGTTTAGAAAGGATTTATTTAACATGCCATTACAGCAATTAGCCCCGGGGAAAGTTCAGCTTGCATACCCAGCTTCTAAATATGTCTTAAGTTTGTATTTATCAAGTGAGTTTCCTTTCCCCCCTACTGAATATAAACTTTCCCTTTTTCTTCACCTCACAGCTCCTATGAATCTTTCAACCTGAGCTTTTCTCTGAGCACCAGGCATGTCGGAGCTCCATTCCAGAGACCATCTTCCACCCTTCCTCCTGAGGACACAGACACAATGTCCGTCCTCAGTAAGGTACATCTCTCGGGCCTCATGTGTCAGTTTGGATCATGACTGCAGGATTTAGTAGATAAAGACAGAATGTTTAAGAGGCAGAAAGGAGACTCAGGATATGGAAGTTCAATTTCTAGTTCTGATGTGACTTGAGGCAAGTAATTTAGTCATTGCCTGTATCTCAGCTCTCCAAGTCTGCATGGGGATAGTAATAGTTTATCTCCACCTTGCCTGTTCAGCCCATGGTGGATGAATGATCACTAGCAACATTTATTTACAGTGCGTAGCACATCTAGGGTCCAATCTCACTTTAGGCCTCCAGACACAACTGTTCCTCAAAAAGCTCTTTGAACCCTACAACTTTGATGAGCCCTCCATGACAAAGTAAGAGTGACAGTCTACCCAGTGGAGGAAATGAGCTCTGGTGCCTGAAAAATTCTGGGTTTCAGTTTGCCAGAATATCATCTTAACAGAAAAAAAAAAAAAAAAAAGAAATAAATTACAGTTTTAAACATTTTAATTTTGTTCCTCAGGTTGTGGCTGCATGTCAGAAGAATAACGAAATGCATGAATATTCTCAGTTTACACTAGTGCTGGCGTGGCAGTTGCCACTATGCACAGAATGCCAGGAACCTTGGAGAAGCTACATCTCAAGTTACTCATCTCCTAAATCCAAGACAGAGTCTCTGTTGCCTGCACCCTTCTCTGGGTGACAAGGAGCAGGAGCAGCACTGGTCTCCCTCTTCACAAAGAACTCTGTGCCCTTGGCTTCATTTTTGCTTTTCTTTTCCCACCATCCGTGGCAGTGATTCTCTAAGTTCCCTAAGGCACAGGAAAGGAAGACATTTCTTACAGCTTTCAGCTGAATGCAGCCCAAATACCACAATCACATTTTCTTCTGCTGTCAGCAAATATGCATCCCGCAGTGCATATGGCAGGGACATGCACTCTATGCCCTGGGTGCCCTCTCCAACATCGAGTGGGACCAGTTTCTTCTACCTTTTCAGTAGGATTTCCTGCTACATTCAACTGCACAGAACAGACTTGCCAGGAAGCAGAATTAAGGTAGTCAGAGAAACTCTGGATCTACCGTGTTTTAATTCCTAAAACAGAAATTAGGATCTTTTAACAATTTTTGATGAGCATGCAATTTATGGTCTTAATGAGCCGTGAATGTTATGGAAGAAAAACGGTGTTTCAGAGCCTCTGCTTGCTGTGTATATTAGCAGTGAGAGGCTTAAGGAATGTCACTGCCTGGGCTGAAAGAGTAATGTTTCTTTGGTTTTGCAATATACATGAAAAATCAACCTTTTCCACCATGCATACTCTTTCTGCATACCACGCTGAACATACATTCATTATACACCAGCTCTGAACAAAGCACAGTGAAGTCATTGTACAGTGATACCAATGGAACTTTCTTTTCTCAAGAATCAACAGGATTGGTCAAACTGATTTATTGGAGGCAAAAAAACTCTGTGTAGCTTCATTTTCTACCACTTAATGCTGTCTGTATCCTAAAAGGAATCGAAGTACAGTAATACTTCTAACAAATATCTCATCATACAAATCCATAATTCCCTGACAGTTTCAACCACTGGACTCCTTCCTTAACAGTATTTTGACCTTTTTTTCTCCAACAATCTCAATAAATTAAAATCTGAATATTTCCCAGTCCATTCCCTGGCATTATTTCCTTTGCCTTACATCTGAACTGTTCAGGATGAACGGCTGCAGCAAGAAAAAGTTAGAGGAATTTCAAGGGCACCATGAACACTACCTAATGTACTGCTGCAGTTTAAGATTAACTGACATTAGCTTGACCCACTACCTGCCTAAAGGAAAATGGTCAGATATCATTTGGTAAAGTTTATGAGATGCCAAGTCCCACTGTGGTGTACGCAGGTTTTTAATTTGCTGTAATTTATGTCTGGAAGGCTCCCTAGGCATACTGCTTTGTCACAGAAGTGACAGAGAATCAAACTTCAATCCTGTGATCTCTTTTTTTCCCCCTACTTTTCCCCAGTATCCTCTGGAATGAAAGGAATGTGATACAGAGAGAACAACGCAAGTGTGATGAATAGTCTTCATGGGGCAATCATGAATAAAATAGAAATGAGTTACATAGGCGTCTGGAGAGAAAAATCTATGCAACTGCGCTGAACTACTTGCTTAGTTGCTCAGAGCTTAGTAGGACACAAGATTTAATTTAATTTGAAAAAATGATTTTTAAAGTTAATTCCATTAATTTTAAAAGAAAAAAATAATTCTATGAAATTCCAGTTTGGAAAAAGCAAACCAAAAATTCTGCTCCCTGATCATACATCTCATGTCGCATTTGGAGCACTCATATTAACAAATGTAATGTTAGAAATGTAGACACAAAGTTCTAGGTAAATAAGGTACCAGAGGCTTTTGAACCCCAGCCGGCTTTGATCAAGAGCAAACTTCTATGCAATGTTAGGAAAACACTCTTCTGTTTTAGTGGTAAAAGCTGTCTGGTTACAAAGAAAAACAATAGCGTCTGTTTTTCCCTCACTGAATTCCTGAAATTAATAGGGAATGGCATAGTGGCCGTGAGCGTCTCGTCGTTTCTGGAGTGCAGAAGGAGGGAATATTTCTCACTGATTCCTACTGACCCCTGGTGGCAAGCTCAACTGGGGAAACTCTCTGAAGAAGAAGAATGGCTTCCTCATTCAGGGGACAGTGTCCACCACGGGCGGGAAAAGTCTTAAGAGCTGAGTCTGAACATCTCCATGACCTCCAAGGAGCATGCCATCTTAGGCTGCCAGGAGCCCACAAGATGCTAAAAAATAAGAAGTTGCTCATAGCCCATGATCAAAGATACTGGATTACAAACAACAGTGCACCCTTCTTGGTACACAGGAAGTCTCTTCTTCTCTAAGACATGTTGTAGTGACATCCTAAATCCTAAGGCTGAATTTCAAGTACTTCACTCCCATCACCAAAAAGACAAATGCAGGATAAAATGAGAAGCTAATTTATGTAACACTTAGTTTCCACTAGTGTGGAATACAATTGTCTGTATATAAATGTCTTTCCAAACTAAATTCATTGCTAACATGAACAATTATTCAAAGAAGGGCATTGGCAGTCTGTCGGGTAATTTAGTTTAGATTTCAGCCAGAAGGGAGACAAGATAAGCTATCAAAGGGATGGTTTCAGATACTGCAACTTTTAGCTTTTCTAAAACACATGTTATATCCAGCTGCAACACGAGAAGTTTAAAAAAGGTCTACAGGAAATAAAGATTTATTATAATATATGCTCACTCTCAAGTACTTATAAATGCTTTATAAATTGCCTACTTGCTACACAAACATTCCTTCAATTGAGCACAAGCCAAGGTTCTCGCCACTTCCATTTGTCCTAGCAATAGTCACTTGCAGAAGAGAAAAAACAGCTAGTGGGAGTATTACAGAGCATGTAGCAAAGGTTACGACTTGATTGTTACATGGAGAAGGTACATCTGAAGCTCACACGAGCCATATAGCTAGGAACTGTACTTTACAGGTTTTGTCAGCTGTCAAAACACGTAATGAATAGCTGAAATACAGTTATTGTTTATTGATGAGAGAAAGAAAAAAAAACCCAACATAAGCAGTTCCAAATTTCATGTCATGTTTCTCTAGTCTGCAAAAATTAGAGGGCTGCTACCTTGTCTGACATGCCTTTGCTAGAGTTGGTGGTTAGTTATATTAGTTGGGAATCTGTTCCAGACTTATTTAACACACATGGAACCAATTCAACAGGATCAGTCAGTATTGCTGTCATTCTTCCCCTTCTTAAAAAAAAAAACAAAACCCAACAAAAAAAACCCCCAAAATCAAAGAAATAGTTGGAACTAGGAATAAATGTAATATTTGTTGGCTAAGCATACAACGTCCTATATACATAAAACTCCTTTTCCATGTGTTTTTACTTCTTTTGTGTGCTTCCCGTAAAATTGCTTTAGGTTGTCCTTGAAGAGTAAAGGGGGAAGAATTTCAGTGAATATTTTGGGTAGCTTAAAACGGAACAAAAAAGACAACAAAAACCACCTGAGATGAAAAAAGCTAGTTATAAAAATTTAGAGCAGGTAAATGGAGCTTTTAAGCTTCAAACAAAGCAATTGGGCAGCAAAGGCACCTAGGAAAACATATTTACTTTAGACCTAAATGAATCTGATCCAAACTAAATCTCCCTGTCTTTCCATATTAAGGGATATGGTCTTGAGAAGCATCTTTCAGCTTAACTTTTTTACATGGGAATAATAGACAATAGTCATGCCCGATGGGCCACCCAAAGCATGCAGCATGGAACTTTAACACTAAAAGAAAGAAAGAAATTAGCAAGCCTTCGCCTTCCCCTTCCCCTTCAGTTGTAGCAGAAATAAAATTAAAAGCATGAGAAAATCATCCTGAGCAAAGTTTAATCCATCCTGGGACACTACCCTGAAAAAAATTACAGTTTTGATTTTTCCAATTGAAGAAAAATATTTCATTGGAAATTTCCCAATGGTTCCACGGATTCAGGAAAACAACCAAGACATTCAAAAGGTAGGTGAGCATTAAGCTTGGGATCTAATATTTTCCCATTGGAGACAAGCTTCAAAACCAGTTAATAAATATGTCTCTTGATATGATAACAATAAATAAATTCTACTGCTATGACTCTACATTTTCATAAGTTTATCTTTAAAATATTTTTCCGATGTCTGCAGTAAATTTGTCATCCACTTTTTCCTTTTATGTGTTTTATATACCAGTGCCACTCTAATGTGCTTCAGGGCATTTTTGGGAGGAGTGAGTTTTCTTTTCAGAGCAGTTTAAATATCTGAACAGATGTAAAATTAGCCAATGCTGCACACTATAACCAGTTGTATACTGCAGACACACTTGTCAGAAAATTCTAGCATGGTATTTATCAGCTTTTAAATGAGAACACAACTATCAGCTTCAACTCAATCTAGGATAATGTAATGTTTACAGCTGAAGAACGACTGAATGCTTATACTTACAGTGGTGTTTGCTTTTAATGGCCACATTTTCCAGTCCCATGATACAACAGCATGAAAAAAAAAATCTTTCTTTCTCTTGTATATGCGAGGTTATAACAACAATTATTATGATTTTTATATCTATACAATGCTGCCTACAAAATATTTAATACCTAAGCAGCTGGTGCACTGTGGCTGATGCTTACTAAATGAATAAATGTTTTGTCTTGTGTTTCCCCCGTGTACTTGCATCCATCTGTTGTCTTGTGTCATTTTTGATTGAGGCCTAGAGGCACTACCACAAAACAAATAATGTCAATTTTGTTTCCATTATTGTGTGGCCAAGAACCCTCCTTCCATCCTGAGAACACTTGGGCAGTTGTTGCTGCCCAAACACAAATGCAAAGAGATGTTTTTTTTCTGCAGATACACAGAAACCCGCCATGCAGTAGGACATGTACACGGCACAAAAGTTTACATGAGAAGTTTAAATTGGTATTCATTACAGGACAAATAACTTTATCAAGCTTGCAGTCTGAGTGAAAGCAGATTTACCGAGCTGGCAGGGGAAACTGTAGTTCCCCCTAATGAGCGCTGTAAAGTGAAGCGTGTTCTCCGGGTCAAATGACAGGCGAGCATCTGTTTCACTTCACAGCCTCCCCATTCTCGCTGTGCCTGCAACCTGCCCTCTTCCAAGACAAGAGCTCACCAGTTCTGACCCAGAGACACCAGGGGCCACGACATGCTTGTGCTTAGCCCTCAGCTGGGTTGCACTGGATGTTCCTCCTCGCTGTTGGGGGTAATCACTCAGCGTTACTCCAGCACAAACCCATACAGCTGATCTCCATAAATCCTTTTTAATACAGACAAGGTAACAAGGATAGTTCTTGTCTGCAGGGCTACTGCAAATAGGGATGTTAGGGATAAGGATAGCTTCTTATGGGGGTGGCTTCTCATTTCTATTGACTACAGAGGCAGACTGCCTGGTTAACTAAGTCAGTTAATTCAGATACTGGAACTGAGCACCCTGAAATGTTTCAAGGCAGCTGTTGGTTCAGAATCAAACCCTAAGTTTTGATGGCCTGCCTGCTCAGCCATGGCATTACTACACAAGTACCCGCATTTGGGTTTGTAGAGCCATACAACCATATGCACATATATAGAGTCTTTCCATTCTTCTATAACTCATTAAAATACATCAGTGAGGGCTACATGACAGAATGTTTGCTGTCAGGAAGAGAGGACTTCTGCAGACTGTATAATACCCAAAACAATTCAGCAACCTGAACTTCTGAAACCTGACCTGTCTGAAAACAAACAGTCCTCTTGTCCCTTGAGACAGTGGCACAGAGGAAAGAGATAGAGTTGCAGCAAGGGGAAGAATGAAAAGGACAGATGAGTGTGACTGGTGAGCACAAGTTTGTGGAAGCCTCTGCTCTCATGTGTTTTCGTAGGGAACTCTGTCTGCCAGAGCAATCCAGCATGGACCCTTCATTCAGACAGTACCTTCTAATGAGGGTACAAAACTGGGAGGAGTGGACAACATGCCAGAAAGCTGTGCTGCCATTCAGGAAGACCTGGATGGGCTAGAAAGTTGTGCAGAACCAAATGAAACTCAACAACAGCAAGTGCAGGGTCCTGCGCCTAGGGAGGGATGACTCCCAGTACGAGTACAGATTAGGGATGGACCTGCAGCACTGTGGAGAAGGACCTGGAAGTCCTGGTGAACAAGAAGTTATCCGTGAGCCAGAAATGTGCCCTTATGACCAAGAAGGCCAATGGTATCCCGGGGTGCATTATAGACAGTGTGGCCAGCAGTCCAAGGGACATTATCCTACCTCTCTACTCTGCCCTGGTGAGGCCACATCTGGAGTGCTGTGTCCAGTTGTGGGCTCCCCAGTTCAAGAAAGACAGGGACCTACTGGAGAAGTCCAATGGAGGGCTATGAGGATGAGTGGGGCACTGGAGCATCTCTTGTATGAGGAAAGGCTGGGAGAGCTGGGGCTGTTTAGTATGGAGAAGATTGAGAGGGATCAATGCTCACAAATATCTAAATGTCAAGAGGAACGGACCAGGCTCTTTTCAGTGATGCCCAGCGACAGGACTAGGGACAATGGGCACAAACAGGAAGTTCCATTTCAACATGAGTGTGGCAGTTTAGCCCTGGCTGGAGACCAGACGCCCACCAAAGCTAGTCAATTACTCCCCTTCTAAGGTGGAC
>VZTU01023460.1:363-12863 GCA_013400835.1 Zapornia atra
AGTTAGAGGTCACCCAAATATGTGGAAGCAGGTGACTTGCAGTGAGGTGTCTACAGAGCAGTGAGGCGTCTACACAGCAGTGAGGTTTGGTTTTCTTTGTATCTCATTTCTCATTCTACTTGATATTCCTTACTGGCTACCTCCAGGCAGCTCCATGATCAGTGAGTGGGAAGTACTGAAGACATGTTTATGTTTTGGCTATGGAAACACCCACAATGTTGCAATAAGGAGGTATTCAAATTCTTATCCTTACATATGCTAAGTAAGTAAAGTGGGCCAAAAGAATGAAATTCTAGATAAAACAGAACAGGAATATAACTGTCCAGCCTCTCTGTAGCAGAGAGAACTTTCTGTGCAAGTCTGGTCTGGCAAGGGCAGATTGGTGTGAATCAGCATGCTTCTCTTCCCGAGCAAAATTAACTATTTTTTGTATTGTGAGCCACATATTTATCAATCTCATTCTTTAACTGAATGCATGAATGTATCACTCATGGTTTCTCTCAAAGAAAAACCACGATTACCAAAGAGTGTCTCTGTACAGGCAAAAACCATACACCAACTCTGCATGAATTACGAATGTTTCCTTGATTCAGCTAGCCTGGAATTGTAACTTTTCTTCTATATGCTTTTTAAACTCCTCATATATATTTGTGTGTTTCCATCTCTCTTGCAAGATACCTGACTTGCAAGAGTGTTTCATCCCGTTACACTTTCTTCTTCTTTTAATATGCATGTTTTACACTCCTTGACACTGGACTCAGTGAAGAAAGAATAGACACCTTAATCCTGCTTGGCAAGTTTTCCCCCTTCAGCTTTAGTCCCAGGCATGTGTAGTGTTTGTTGACCTTTTGCACCAGACCAATCAGTCCATTGTGGTCTAAAGTTAGACTTCCTTTTCTTGGCAGGCAGCAAGGCAAAGTTTGATGATGAACTCTTTGAAGTACAGCATCTGAAGCCCCAAATACAAAAGCTGCTTGAGCAGCCATGTGAGTAGCAAAGGTTGCTACATTTTTTTCATTGTAATTTCAAATACTTTGAAAATTCTAAATGTTTCAAAAGTTCTTTTCTAGAGAATGATTAATGAATAAGTCTCCAAGTATAGTTGTGTATTTCCATTAGACCAGATTCTCTCCATGTTGAATTCAGCAGTAAAATGTCAATAGTTTTCTATAGGACCAAATGCCACCCTAATGTCAATATCTGAAGAACAAACTCTTAAAAGAGTCAGTTTAATTCCTCAAGGAACCTTGTTAAGAAGAGATCTGGCATGTTTAAATGCTGTAAATGTTAAGGCTTGTCCATTGTTTTTAACACTGTTCAGTAGTTTAGAAGCAAAAAAAGGAATAACTCTTTGTTAGATCTTTTTCAAGTTCACTAATATAAATGCCCATCTACCTCTAGTTGGGGTGTGTGTGAAATTATATTTGAAATTTTGGCATGGTGCATTGTATAAATTTTAAAAATGGTTCCAAATAGTCATCATCTTAATATGTTATATGACCAGAAAGAGAAAAGAAAAATACTAATTTATATTACCACACTGTCTGCAAGAATCTAATAGCTGTCACAGTTTGTTCATAAGTAATGACATTAGCTATGAGCTGTTATTTATAATTTTTTTTTAAAAATAAGGGCTTATTACCATGCTTAAAACCACAGATATTACCCACAGATATGACGAACAAAACTAGAATTGTAAAGCTAAGAAAGAGTTGCAAACCCAAGTAATATAAATTTAATCTTGCAGTTTCTGTTTTAAAGATACATGATCTTGTCTAAATGGATAAACCAGTCATGGGTTTTGCTGTATTCTTATTTACAGCTTCTGAGTCTGGAACAGGAATCTATAATAACATTATAGTAAGGATTAATAGCATCAATATTTGATTTTTTTATTTACCCATTTTCTCTTCTCTTTTTCCCCTTTCCCAAGCCTTTGATGATGGGTTTACAGTATAACATTATACTCCTTCATTTCCAATGAAATATTATTCTATGGATACTTCTTGGTCTGTGATCATTTAGTTTATGTCCATGGCCTAAGGAGGATGCCTACCACTAACTCCAGTTATTCTGCATAAGGGAGAAATGATACATAAGAAAGACTGAAAAAAAGAGTCAAAGCAGTGGAGACCCCTGGTCTCATGCTTATAACATGACAACAGTGAGAAGGATATAAGTTGATTGATATGAGCCTTGTGGTCTCTTCCTGTTTTGTAAGGAGCTCTGAATGCACAAAATAATTACAAAATAGACTCTTGCCAAGGTCATGGATGAGCAAAATTATACACAACTTTCCCATGATCTTGTTCAGGGCCTTATTTGAATAATGAGATGTTAGGGCATTTGGCTAGATTTCCATCCCATACATTAAGGGAAGTAATATCAATATATTTTTCATAGAATAAAGTCCATGAGTTTGCACAAAATGGATACGATATATACTATGGTAATCAACACTTTGGTACTCTCTCTTTGTGAATGTTCTGTTCCATGTGCTTCGTGCACATACCACACAGATGCCATATGGCACTAGATTAGCTCTCTACCCACACTTTATCTTGGGTATCCACCTGCCTGTGAAGGAAGGGCTCTTTAGTTGACGGTCTTTGCATGAAGTCACAATCACTAAATAAATGAATGTTAAACTTTCTTGAACACATGTCTTTTAAGACACATCATGCTCTAATGATAAGATGCTTGGTGAGTTAAAAGGAATGACCAGGTTAACTCAAACTATGATAAATTCAGATAGTTTTATTAATTTACTCAATTAGTACACTAGTTCCTATGGGCTTTTTCCAATGAAATGTAATTTTCCCCTCTTCTTATTTGTGATTCTTATTTGATTATTTGATACATATTTTAAAATTTACTTTAAAAGATCAGAAATTGTAATTCCTGCTATTTTATTTCTATTCCGTTTCTCTTAGAAAACTATTTTATTATTCTTTATAGTCATTACTTTCCATTGCCCTATGTCACTTTTGTAGAACCATTGGAAATGGACTGCTTTCCTCTTTTTCTACCCCTCTGCTCAATAAAAGCAATGGATGAGGACAATAATTAGACAGTTACTACAGTGCAGCCAACAGTAATACATTTATAAATATATATGATCCAGTGTGATATGTAGGACCTAATGCAATAAATGATTTTTTTTTTTTTTGCATAGGCCAAGATTATATCAAAAGATGTACTGCTTTGGGCTTGTAATGAACTGTATTGCATGACAGTGCAAAATGAAAGGGCTTGACCTTTGTGACATAAATAGCAATATGTGACTGTGTTTCACAACAAAATTAGCAGGGTCTGAAGTTCTGCTACAAATAAAATGTGCCTTTCCACCATGTTACATGAAAATTTAAAAATTTAAAAATTTTAAAAAAACTATACATGCAAAGTTACTCCAGCATGCTCAACTCTGGGATAATGCATAACAGCATAATGCTAAAGATTTAACACTTTATTTCTAATAATAATCATGAGAAGCCTACCATATTATACCAGAGGAGTGGCACACTCAGTTGCATTTTTGATGGACTGGAGGACTGGAGAGGGAAAAGGAAGTGGCGTTAAGCACAGGCTTTCCATAAACTCATATAGAATTCTGCAAATCCATATTTTCCTATAAAGTTTTCATGTTTACAGCTATGAAGATATGTTTTTCATACAATAACACATTTTGTAATAATAATGAGATCCTCTGATCTTTTTCCTCTCTATTATTGGATAGCACTTCCAGCACTGTGCAAGCACAGTTGGCTACCCAGGAACCCTGATGCCAAGTTGCGGAGGATATTCTTGTAGCAGTGACAAATAGCTTGCTGGTGGGCTGTGCAGAGTGTTGTTCTGGCAGCAATGAAGTCGTCTATGTGTCTGTCACTTGGTTAAGCTACAGAAAGTCTAGGTGGTTTGATTTTTTTTCTGCCTTTGGAGAACTTTGTTTTAAACTTGAAAGTGTTTCTGGTGAATTAGTTCATTTGACAGCAAGGTTCTTAGCAGACCCCTCACAAGTGTTACATGTGAGTACCTATATGATGAAAGAGAGAAAAAATCTTCACAGTGCCATACTTGTTTTCCATACAAACCTACATGCTGCCATTACAGCCACCCACATATCGTTTGACAACTCACTTACGCATCAAGCATCTTAATGAATCAGGACTAAACAACAGAGTGTCCCTGTGTAAAGCCACATATTTTAAATGTTATTCTGACTTTATGCTTTTCCGGTGAAAAATTTGGGTAGACTATGTGATCTGTAAACAAGTATTCAGGGACAGGTTCTTTTGCTGCTCATATTTATCATATTGACAGCATTCTATGTTACTGATTTATTTTTTAAAATGCAGTTAGCAAAGTCTGATGATTACAAAAAGAATCCAAACTCTTAGTAGATAAATTAGCTTGTAGACATGCAGGCAATCCCTACAGTTTCTTTTGACTACTTAAGAAAGTATATAATTTAAAGCTTCTAGATAATTTATGGGTAAATACAAACTAGCTGACACTGCTGGCTAAAAAATAAATACTCCTCCTATTTTACTTCTGAGTTTATAATTAAGTGTAAACATGAAATTTAAATAAAACCCCAAAATAACAAATATATGAGTTATTGTATTTAAAAACAGGAAACAAAAGCATCAGCATTTATATGAAGATGCAGGAATAATTTAAAATTCTTTGGAATGTTAACAGATCTACTATAAAATGGTTCTGCTGAATGATGGAAGTCTAGACTAAGGAAAAGGATGTAAATGCTATTTTCATGAAAGTCAATATACAATGGCAGTGTTTTAAAAGAGCCTAACAGGCTTTTAATCTTATAAAAGAAAAAAAAATGTTTATTTTTGTTCTTTCTGTGTTTATAGATGTATTTGCTGATTTGATTATCCATATTGGCAGATCAGGTTAAATGGACTTTGAAACAGCTTTACATTCTTTGGTAGATTAAGTCACTGTATTGGTTTTACATTCACAAAAATGTCTCTTTTTTTTTTTAATTCACTATATAAAAAGAAAAAAATCCTACTGCTGGTAATTAGAAAAATAATCAAAAAGTCTAAGTATAAGGATTTGGAAGAGATGTTGAAAGATATTTTAACATTGTAAATGAAGGGTTCAGTGAGGAAATTTCAGCTAAAAGTGATGTTTGAGTTCGTTTGTTTTCATTGTGACTGGTGATAGTACTTAAGTCAGCCTTCTAGACTACATGGGTATTACTAAACTAAACTCATCAAATTTGCAACTATATCTTTGCCAGAAACATTTTTGAAAAAAGCCGACAGCAGAGATTTTCTAGCTTTCATCACTTAGAAGCACAGAGTGAGGCTATTGATCCTAAAATTGCTGGGATTTTCGAGGGAGACTGCTTGTTTGTTCTGTGCTGTTGTCACTGAAGTGGTTAAAGCTTTGTTTGTTTGTTTTGGTTCTGAATGGCTCTTAATGGATTAAGCTTTCCAGCTTTCACCAAAACTGAAACAGTTTATTAAAGTATCAAGATTTAAACTAACCTCTGAGAATTTTAACGAACTATATGAGGCCATGCAGCCCTAATGATCTACCCATGTGGATCCTTTTGAGGGCTTTGGTGTGTTTGTTTTTGCAACTCATACTATACTGAATTATTTTAGTTGTTTTGAGGAAAACAAGTCTACCTGAATTTAGACATTATAATGAAGTAAGGCTTTTTTTCTCTCACAGATTTTATGCAGGTGCTCTAAGTAGCATCATCATGTGTACAGAATATTGCAATGAAATATTGATAGTGTTTTATTGGCACTGTTTTGTTATTTATGATATTTACGATATTTACTACAAAAGTGGCCAAAAGAAAACTTCAGTGTTAATTAACCAAATAGGCAAGCCCTGTTTTAAAAAGTCACCAATCTATAAAGCCAGAGTGGACATGGATAGGCATAGTCTAGAGCCTTAAAGATTAGCCTCAAATACATTGAAAGAGTAGATTAGATTTTTTAGGTTTTACAATCAGATTTAAGAAAGTTTTTAACAGACAATTTAAACACCTGTCTCAGAGTAACACAATAACCCACTGGACATACAGCTGATGGAGAATATAATTCACAAAATGACGGATTATGGAAGACCAAGCAGAATCCCTTAATTTTCAATTTTTAATAGGTCCACATTTCTATTGTGCTACCAAGTATTGTTTTAATTTCAGTGTCAGGAACAGGTTGCCTTGCTGTAAGACCAGATGTTTATTCAAACAGTTAAAAACTCTTCCAAACTATGGAGGAAGGGCTTAAACTTCAATGTTCTCAATAAAAATTAAAGAAATAATAAAATCCAATTACAGGGTTTTTTTCAGGTGGAGATACCTACCTTCACAGGATGTTAAGATGCCAGCATTCTATTCAAAGAGACTACCATTAGATTCATTATAGGCTCTTGCACAGTGCATACTTCGTGCTGCCTAAAAAGAGAAAAAATAAAAGCACGTAATGACAAATCAGAATCGCAACACCAATTATTATTTTAAAGATTTATATTGCTATCTAGTCCCAGCCAGAGGTGTTATATGAGGCAAGATCCAGATACACAGTATTTGTCTCAGAAATTTTCAGTGTAAGGAGAAGTTGAAAAGCTTATGCCAAGGTAACAAAATTGGGAAAAGATATTTGCTATCAACTACTTAATGAGATTATAATTGTTTTCAAAAAGCACTCCACTCCACTTGCTCAAAGTATATATTTCTGGTATCTTCAGTGAATACCTTTACACTTACATGCTATTTAATACCACATATACGTATGCATAGTATTGAATAAACAAGTTCAACTTCTGTTTCTCCTTACCTGCTTAGTGGTTTAATAACTAGTGCTCTAAACCAGAAATCAATAAGTAATATTTACCAGTATATGGAAAATGTATTTTTTATATATCTACATATGTCTCAAAAAAGCTTTGGAATTCTGAAGAAACCTTCAAAAGTTCCCTTATTAACTAGTGTTAATTGAATTTAAAAAATCCCCAACAAACATAGAAGTCTGGCATATGCAAAAGTGCTTTTGAATGAGACAGTATGTGAAGAGTCAGTGATTTCAGTATAGGTTAATAATGTCTGTTATTTTAGGTAATATCTCTCACACATTCATTGGAGAAATGTTTATAATTTTAAGACTTCAGATCCTAATATTAAGAGTAGACAGTACAGTGCGATGCAGTGCAGGAAGAAACAATTACCCCTTAATTTTTTCACTGGCAGAATATTATAGGAAGCCTTGTTTCAAGTTCTTCATAAGAACTTTTGAAATATTAAAAGCAGTTTTTCTCCATTTAGCTATTTTTGGTTTTGGATAAATGAGAAATGTGAGCAGCATCAGGTATCACCACTGTTTCTCTGAGTAACTACTATATAAAGGCCATTTACTGCAGACATTCGATTATAAACACTTGTGGAGGAAAAGTTTGAAACTCATGTAAGCTTTTTATCTAGTATGTGGAAAACACATACACCAAAACCTCCATAAATAATTGCAAAAGTCATGCAGCTTGAGAAGTTAAAAAAAATTACTTGGCAGCTGTGGAATCTATAAAACTCATATTGTATGTGAACCATCACATAGATGTATGCAACATTAAATGGGTTACACATCTGTAAATGGCACAATGATTTGGAGGACAGAAAAGTGAGATTAGGACACCAAGTTTCGCAAACATTATTCCCCAAACAAACTACCACTCCAGTGAGATAAAACATGAGTACAGTCACAGGATCGGGCCCCTAAGGGTATGTTACATTATCAGAAAAACAGATCTCAGTTGCTTTATTTTCTTCCTACTATAGAAAGTTACTCTGTTCTTAGGACACTTTCATGTCATTATACTAAGAAAGAAGTGCAACAACCTTTCTAAAAGGTAGTTCTATATAGCTTATTTCCCTTCACATCATTCTAATCTGATATAAGAGAATATAAATGTAAGCTGTTTTATTAATTTTATGTCATTAATCCCCAGTAAAGGATGGAAAATACTGTGTCAACACAATCAGTGACAGTGAGACTCTTTTAAGAACTTATGTATGTTTAAATACCTTTTTTTATGATTAGCAGTTACAGATTTTTATCTCAGTTACATTAAAAATCCTTAGAAATATTTATCAAAGAGCAAACATCAGCTAGTGAAGGGAGTAGAATGAAAGAGTGAAGAAGGGAGTAGAAGTGTAATCTGTACTTCAGGCAAAATGTTAGAAGCATTTATGTATCTTACTCATGTTTCATAGAACGACAGAAGGGTGTAGGTTGGAAGGGACATCTTGTCCAACCCACCTGCAGAAGCAGGGTCACCTAGACTTCATTGCTTAGGCACATCCTCATGGCTTTTGAATATCTCTGAGGACAGAAAACCTGCACCTTTTCTGGCCAACATTCATATGAATTTTTAAAGTTTTTAAAAATACATATAATATACTAAGGTCTCCCTTCATACCATTTTTCCAGAGGATTTCCTAGCAATTTACACAATGTCAGAGTTTATTATCATAATTCAATTGTCCCTCAAAATCTATCAGCCTTTTATTTGAGGTATGATTCTATTGTAGATAGATTACAACTGTATTTGGAATTCTTTATTCAATAAATAATTAGGAAGTTACTAAAGATATGTAGTATGTCTCCTGACTATTTCTTCTAGCATGTGTATTGATACTAAAATAATTTCATCCTAGAACACTCTTTCATAATCAGCTGAGAAAAGAAGCCTACTGAACCCCAGAGTAAACAGAAGCTACATGCCATTCCCTGGTAGGATCAATGCTTATGAACAGTTGGGCCTTCAGTGCAACAGTGGCATTGGAAATGCCACTAGAATCAGCTGGCATATAACTAAGAGAACACAGGTGGAGTAAATGTGGATGCAAACAAAATTAAGTTTCATCTACCTTTTAATCGGCACTTATAGTTGAAGTAAACATTGAAGAGCAAGGTGCATTTTAATGATACCTAAAATATTACTGATCATAATAGCCCAAATTTACAACTGTGCTGTAGGTAAGGTACCTACTTCTATCAGTACCAAGCTGAAGCAGTACATACTTGATGGAGAATTATCCAGGATATAGGAATACACTCAATGTTTGAAGTTTACTGTGGTAGTTCTAACTCCTGTTCTTTCTTCTGTATTTGGCAGATATATCACAGGGTGAGAACTAAGTGACATGAAGGTGCTATTCTTTACACATGAATTCAGTCAACCTGTTTATATATAATCACAGAAACATAGAATGGTTTAGGTTGGAAGGGACCTTAAGGACAATCTAGTTCCAACTCCTCTTCCATGGGTGCCTTCCGCTAGACCACATTGCTCACAATCCCATCAACCTGGCCTTGAACGCTCCCAGGAATAGGCCATCCACAGCTTCTCTGGGCAACCGGTTCCAGTGCTTCATTATCCTCATTGTAAAAAATTTCTTGCTAATATATAATCCAAATCTACCCTCCTTCAGCTTAAGGCTATTACTCCTTGTCCTGTCACAACATGCCCTTGTAAACAGTCCCTCTCCAGCTTTCTTGTATCCTTCAGGTACTGGAAGGCTGCTCTGTGGTCTCCCCAGAGCCTTCTCTTCTCTGGTTTGAACAAGCCCAACTGTCTCAGCCTGTCTTCATTGGAGAGGTGCTCCAGCCCTCTGACCATCTTTGTGGCCCTTCTCTGGACTTGCTCCAGCAAGGCCACGGCTGTCTTGTGGTGGGGACCACAGAGCTGAACACTCTACTCCAGGTGGGCTCTCATGAGAGCAGAGTAGAGGGAGAGAATTATCTCCCTCAACCTATTGATCACACTTCTTTTGATGTGATCAAAAAGCCAGGATATGGCTGGCTTTCTGAACTGCAAGTACATTTTGCTGGCTCATGTTGATCTTCTCATCCATCAACAACCCATGCCCTTCTCCTCAGGGCTCTTACCAAACCATCTCTTCCCAGCCTGTAGTTGTACTTGGGATTGCCCTGATCCATGTTCAGAACCTTGCCTGTGGCCTTGTTGAACTTCACGAGTTTCACACAGGCCCATCCCTCAAGCCTGTGACATCCTTTCCCTCCAGTATGTCGATCACACTACACAGCTTTGTACAATATAAGTATTTTAAGCTTGGTGTAGTATAAGTTTGTGTAAGATTAAGTGTGACTTTTTAAAAATTTGTCTACCTGCACATTAGACTTAAAATTATGCTAGCAGAGCTTGAGAACAACAGCTTCCATAGTGAATTAGAAGAAAACTATTACATCCTGCTCTGGATTTTTGTTGCCACTAAAGCTTCTTGCTTTCTGTTAGAGAACTGAATTGGGAGCTCAGAATCCTGTTACCTACCAGCTCAGTTGTCTTCTGAAACTTTCTGCTGTATTAGTGCAAGTAACAGTGAAAGCAAATGTACATATATAATAGTTTGGATGAATTTGAAATTAGCAGATCCAATAAATGTAAATTATGAAATAATATGCAGAAATTCAGATAATGCAAAGTCATACCATGTCACACAAAAATCTTCATTTGAAATACTGATGTCAAAGCTGAAAAGGCTAGTTTTTCAGCATTTCTATAAACTTGCAAGGCAAAAGTCTATGGTTCTTGAAAACCAATGAAAGAATTTGATGATTGGGGTGAGGAGGATGTTGGCTTTATTATGCATATTCCTGGTTTTCTCTTTAGTATTCAAACTGCAAGATGTTGCAGTCTCAGGCGTTGTATTGAAAGCTAAATGCTTATTCCCTGTTTGCACAATNGAAGAAAAAGAGAGGAATAGGCGTCTTTTGAAACAGACTTCCCAGAGTGGTGTATGTGATGAAGTGAGTTGGATTTCAATTTGGTAGGTAAGCAAAGGATCTTTTCTTGAAGGGTGTGTAATGCATTAATGATATCCAGTCAGATATTTGATTGAGTTGTTTCCCCTCTCAGAGAGCTGTCAGTGTTCATGTTAGCTATATTCATGTTACCCATTACAACACCTGCCACGCTCACTGGAAAAAAATCCCTTTATACACTGCTAGGCTTCTTTATTTTGTTTAATTTTCCTTCCTAACTTATTGCAATTAATCAAGTAGCAGTTTCTCAGCTTATGAATCTAAAAGCAGTCACAAGCTCTACTTGGTTTTCTGTCCTTGCTTAGCATATGCAAGGATAAGAACATTACTCTATCAAATAAGATGCATAACAATCCTGATTACACTGTATTTCATTTTCTGAGGTAAATTTCCTGTATTTCTTATTAGGGACACCAGACATTCTTAAAGAATAATTCGTTTCTTAAATTGTAGAGCTGTTTTATTTTGCTGATAGAATGTGTTTCCTGTGCTCATGTTGGTTGGAACACATTGGAGAGGGAGATACTATAAAAGCAAAAGACCACAATTTCATCAGCATATAGGCAGGAAGCCAGTCAATACTGCTTTCCCAATCACCAACACTTCCAATTTTAGCAAATACCATAAGACCTCATAAACAGAAATCAGTGTTGAACCCTTTCTTTTCATCACATCATTTTAACTGCAGCACCTTCCTCATGTGAGAAGAGAATACAGTTGAAGCTGTGTAAATCTACATATTCTGAGTTCTGGCCATTGACATGGAGGCAAGATATCTTGTCACCATCTAGGCACTGGAGGGAGCAGTGCATTTACTTTATCCAACTTTAGCAGACCACTCAGGCTCCCACTGTGGTCAGTGGAGAGTAACAGACTCCTTCAGATGGTGTTTCAGGATGTAGAAGTTAGACTCCTGGTCTGAATCTTTGCTAAAGGAGCCATTTCCATTCCTTCTCTCTCTTCATTTCTGCACAAGAAGTTTAAGAGGAGAAATGTGAATGTAATTCCCTAAATACTAGTGTTGTGTGTAGTGTAAACCTTCTAGATGGAGTTAATCTGTAATCTCACAGGACCAAGGGTTAAATTATTACTATTTGTTACCATCTAAAATATTGTGAAGATACAAAAAAAAATCCTACTGGAATGTTTACTGGGTTCATCTGAAATAAATACTGTGCAGCTGCTAAATAAAACTCATAGTCTGGTGAGACCTGCAGTCAACACAGAGATGAAGTTTTAACATTACTATGAAACTAACATGTCTATACAGTGAGACACTGGGGCATGAATCCTGCTGATGCAGTTTCAAAAGGCTGCAAGACCCGTAAGAGTGATGTGGCTTCTGGAAGTAACCAGCAAACAGGGAAATAAAATTAGGAGGAGGGAAACAATTTATTCCTCTGATTCTTCGCCTGCTCATGCATGTCTTCTGGTTACCAATAAAGAGCTTGCTAATCCAAAAGGTATGTCTTCTCTATCCCTCCATTGTCATTATTTTGATCACAATATGCACATTTTCTACTAAGAAGGGATGGGAGAATTGGGTTGTTTCCCTAACTACCAGTGAAAGATTGTACATATGACAGAAAGCAAAGCTGCACACCAAGACTAGGGGCTAAGGTTCATAAATACTCATGATTACATCTTAAAGGACGATTAGACACATTTTTGTCTATGAAG
>VZTU01023460.1:17863-32186 GCA_013400835.1 Zapornia atra
TTCTACCTTCCTAAAATTTAAATACAATTCAAAGAACTGGCTTCTATTGAAAGGATACTATTAGCATATAAATACAACAGAATCATTTTGGAATAGTACATATATCCAGGGTATGACATGGTAAAGAATTTACTCATAATTATAAAACCCATGAACTCTATTGAGTGTACAGTACTGGTCTTTGTTGAAACCATGTTACAATTGTATGAGAAACATGCTTTTGTGCTGATGAAAGTAAATTACTTTACCATCACTCTGCTTTGTTTGTCAACTTAATTATAACACAGTTAAAATATTGCTTTGCATTAGTCAGAACAGACTATTTTCCTTTTATATAGTTTCCTTTTCCCAGAGGGAAATTTTAATGCCCTGAAAGGTCAATGGAGGTCAGGACTTCTTGACTATATCTCAACAGTGCATTTCTGGTCATCAAAAGAAATAAGCCTCTGACTACTGGTAGCTGCTGTAGGGGTTTCTTTTATCCTGCACCTGTGACAATTACCCTGTGTTAGTGAAGCTAACAGGAGTCAGGTTGTAGGTTAAGGGTCAGGGCACTGTCAAGAGGAAGTTATTCTTCAGTCCACTAAATCTGTTATCATTTTCATCTAATGTGACATCCATCTGTCAATCAGGGAATTTAGGCAATTGTCTTATTCTAAGTGCTGCACTTTATGTCTCAACCAGCTCACATTTTGCTGCTTTTCCTATAATTACATTTTACTACCTCTGAAAACCCATCTGCAAAATAAACAGGAAAAATCTTACTCAATCATTTTGAAGACCCAGGCTTTTTATGCTAAAAGCTGTTTCACTACAAAATTGAGTGATTTCTCCACAAAGTTTTATATTCATTTCATTTTCATTGTTATGGCTTTTTAACAGGTAGAAAGAGAATAAAGCCCCTGTAACTACACGGATATCAAAATAAGTTTTCATGTAAAACTGCCAAATGCATACCAATCAAAAGGGGTATGGCTCATACCCTTTAGATACTGCACTTCTCGAACACCATGCAAATGGCATGCTATTGTTATGAATTATAAGGGTAAGTTTTTACAACAGACTTTTGAGGAATTAGGAGCTAGGATCTAGTTGAATTAACTGCAAATGTGCAAAGACTCTAAGTAGCTCCAAGTATAGCACCACAGTACCAAGTTCCAAACTTTGTTAATTCTAATTCAGTACTGCTCCTAAAGATGTGCTTAATTTCAAGCACATGAACAGTCCCAGCTGTTTAACAAAACATTATATAAATGGGAAAGCATATAAAACCTAGGTGTAAAGGTAAGTGTTCTACTGAATATGGGTGAGATTGCTCATATGCTTCAATTTAGACACACTTTTAATTGCTTTGATGAACAAGAATCTAAATACTTTGCCAAGCATAAAAATCATGGTGTGGTTAGATGATGCAGTGGAGCCAATCTAACAGCTTGTTACCACTGAAAAGGATGGTCCTGTTCCCCCTAATTCCTCCCCCTGCCTTCCCACCCCAGATTAGTTTTCTGCTGGGTTAGCAAATTTAATTGCTTCACCAAGTGGTAAAGCAAGCGTGCAAGCCAGTGTAAGGACAGTGACAAGAGTCTGTGGCTTGAGAGAATGTTATTGGCAAGCCATTGCATAATTCGAGTCATATAATTAAACTGCAATTCCTCCTTTCACTTTAGCCAAAATTCCCCATTAAAAAAATTAAACTTAACTGATCTTCAGTTGTTATCAACAAACTCTCCAGGACCTATCCTGCTAAAATTTCATTGATAGCATAGCTGGTAGATATGAGATAGTCTTACAAATTCTAGAGCAGAACTTAGTACAGCAGCAATAATATAAATTATAACTGACTTTCAGTGTATTTGGATTGCTTGAAAGAAGGCCAAGATCCTTACTCCTATATCACAAATCGGGAAACTGAGGCACCAAAAGGGGAAAAATCCCACCATGCAAAGTCACTAGTAGAAATAGAAAAGGAATATAGTATCCTTAAATCCATTCCAAGAGTCTGTGCTCTAGGCCATAGTAATCTTTGCTTCAACTTTGGGGGCTTGTCTATAAATTATTAGTGTCAGATGTTTAATTCACAGAATCACAGAATCACAAGGTTGTAAAAGACCTTTAAAGATCATCAAGTCCAACCATCCCCATCCTATGTTAAACCATATCCCTAAGTACCTCATCTACCCTTTTTTTAAACACATCCAGGGAAGGTGACTCAACCACATCCCTGGGCAGCCTCTTCCAGGCCCCAACAATTTTTTGAGGAGAAAATTTTTTTCTAGTATCTAATCTGAACCTGCCCTGGTGCAGCTTTGTGCCATTTCCCCTTGTCCTATCTCCTGTCACCTGGTTGAAGAGACCATTGCCCACCTCTCTACAACCTCCCTTCAGGTAGTTGTAGGTGGTGATAAGGTCTCCCCTCAGCCTCCTCTTCTCCAGACTAAACATCCCCAGCTCCCTCAGCCGCAACTCATAGGATTTGCCCTCCAGCCCCTTCACCAGCCTGGTTGCCCTTCTCTGGACTCGCTCAAGAACTTTAATCTCCTTCTTATGGTGAGGAGCCCAGAACTGGACAAAGTACTTGAGGTGTGGCCTCACCAATGCCAAGTACAGGGGCACAATCACCTCCCTAGACCTACTGGCCACACTATTTTTGATACAAGCCAAAATGCCATTGGCTTTCCTGGCCACCTGGGCACACTGCTGACTCATATTCAGCCTGCAGTCAACCAACACCCCCAGGTCCTTCTCTACCTGACAGCTCTACAGCCAGTCTGCCCCAAGGCTGTAGTGCTGCATGGGGTTGTTATGTCCCATGTGCAGCACTCTACCCTTGGCCTTGTTAAACTTCATCCCATTGGTCTCAGCCCATTGGTCCAGTCTGTTCAGATCCCTCTGAGGAGCCTCCCTACCCTAAGGCAGATCAACACTTCCTCCCAGCTTAGTGTCAGTCTGCAAACTTACTGAGGGAGTAATTGCTCCAGAGCAAATTGGGTTCCCTTCCCTTCCCTTCCCTTCCCTTCCCTTCCCTTCCNCCTCTCCCCTCTCCCCTCTCCTCCCCTCTCCTTCCTTCCCCTTTTGCCCGTTTTGACTCCTGAAAGTTGTCAAATTCAACTTCATAGCACTTGTTTTTATAAAACATTGCTTCATCCAGACATTTAATTCAGTTTCTTGAAGAACTGTGACTTCTTGAAGACAGTGACTACAGATTCCGTTGCAGTTCCAGAATGAGAACACCAAAAAATAATTCATGGAAGGGAATTTGTGCAGAGGGGTGTTGTTAATTTCAATATATTGTCCTGACATGGTGGTCAGACTTTAATGAGTCATATATTTAGATGTGGAAGTAGAGAAATTCTTCCCATTTCCTCAGTATAGATATGTAAAACTTCCAAGCTAGTAAAAGTTTCAAAGTGTAAAATTTTCAGCATATATTGGTTGTTGAATTACAAATCTATGTACATTTATGCTGGCAGAAAGTTTTCCATGCTTCCCCCCACTTCCAAAGTGGAAGTCATCTTTGATGCATAAGTGTGTAATACTGTCTAGTACAGCACTCAAGACAGTAAGGTCTCAGTAGCTAATTGTGGCTGAACAGCTGGCTTGAGGCTGATCCACAACAAACCAGTCATCTCACTTCAGAACACTGAAAGTACTCATAAGTACTTGGTACATTGAGTTAACCACATAGCAATGATACAAACTGTCCCCAGTATTTGACATGCTGATATAAGACTTATGGATGAATAATGGGGGACTTTTGGGTAGCATTTGGAGAATGAAAATGTATGTTGCAAAGTTGTAGAAATATTTTTTAAGTAATTACAAGTTGCAGTTCCCATATTAAAGAGCACAGAAAAAACTACCCAAGAAATATCTTATTTCATACTTAGTGAACTGATAGTAATATTAAATGGAAGATTAAACAACAAATAAGTCCAATTTTGTACAATATTCTGAAAATAATATGAGCTATCCTTATCAACAAACTCTTCTGTTTACAAAAAAGGATTTTACAGTTTTGGTACCCAGACTGATTCCTCTTAAATGCTACATATACTCCCTAGATGCAAATAATTTATAGTTTCTTTGTGTCTTTGTATAGCAACAGTTTTACATTAAATTTGCACAAAATCTCAGTATTTGTTGTCCCTGAAATACCATTTTGATGCCCTCTCATTCCGTGACTCTTTAATACTTATGAATAATTAAAAAACCCACCCATTTATGTCTCTTGCTGTGATTTCTTTAGAAATAAGTAAATTCTACAGAAAAAACATTAAGTCAGAGCTGTGTTGAGCAAATCCAATTAGGCAAATATAATTCAGTTTCTTCTGCTGAGGCAGTAACACAGTGTATATTAAAGAGGGAAGCTTACAAATTATTTTGGTTTTGTTGGCTTTGATTACGTGTAATTTGAGTTCAAGTATGTTTGACCTTTCAAATAGCAAGGAGAAAGGCCAACAATTAAAAAGGAAGCTGCATTGCTTCCAGTGTCCAAGTTCAGCATATTCATGGAAAAAAATATTTTCAAAATGTACTTAGGGAAATTATTCCTGTAAAAAGATAGCATGCAATTTGCAGTGATCTAGGACCAATACGTTCTCACAGATTTTTGATATAGAAACTTTCTTGCACATTTGAGCCAAACATTGGAACAAGACAAACTAAAACTTGTTTTCAGAAATCAGTTGTAGATTGTTGTAAAGTCAAACTGTCGGTAATCCCTCTACTGTTACATTATAAAGAAATACAGAGGAAAATAAAGATTACAAAAAAAAAAAAGGAAACTTTATATTTTCTATTCATTTTTTAAGTAACCTATGGAGACTGCTATTGTGATATCTTCCGTTTTAGTCTTAGGAATAGAACAGAACAGAATATTTCATTTGGAAGTTGGAAGGGACTTACAATGACCATCTAGTCCAACTGCCTGATCACTTCAGGGCTGACCAAAAGTTAAAGCATGGTATTAAGGTATTGTCCAGATGCCCCTTAAACACTGACAATCCTGGGGCATTGGCCACCACCTCTAGGATCTCTTATGTCAGTGTTTGACCTCATAGAATGGCTTTGGTGGACATCTGACCTCCAGCCAGTGTTAAACCACCACAAACATCTAGTCTGAATCTCCGCTAACACAGCTTTGAACCATTTCTCTAAGTCCTATCACTGGATAGCAGGGAGAAGAGATCAGCACCTCCCTTTCCACTTCTCATCGTCATGAAGCTATAGAGAGCCATGAGGTCACCCCTCGGCTTTGCTTTTTCCAAACTAGACAAACACACCATCCTTAGGTCTCATCATAGACATGCCTTCCAGCCTTTTCAATGGCTTTGGTTCCTTTCTCTTCTGTTTTAAGATGTGAGAATTTAAGTACAGCCAAATAACTGCAATTTAACTAATACCAAAGAAAAAGAACCCCACTAATCCAACAACACTGGTGTTTTTTGTAATTTCAAAATGACCACAATTTCTGTGTATCTTGTCCACCACTTTTTAACAGGTCTAACTTTAATGAAAAGTGATGTTTGGTAGACTTGTTAAAATACAGTGACTAGTTTTGAAAGAAAATTTTATGAGAGTTCAAATTATCTTAACTTTCTGAACCTGGTCGTTGTTGGCTGCTAAACCATAATAGCTTATATACACATATATTCTCTTATGGATTAAAGCTAAAGGAAGGAAGGTTTAAATTAGCTATTAGCTGAAAGTTTTTTACAGAGAGAGTGGTGAGGTGCTGGAACAGGCTGCCCAGAGAGGTGGTGGATGCCCCATCCCTGGAGGTGTTCAAGGTCAGATTGGATGGGGCCCTGGGCAACCTTATGTAGATTCAGGCCTGGAGGTTGGTGGCCCTGCCTGTGGCAGGAGGGTTGGAACTCTATGATCCTTGGGGTCCCTTCCAACCCGGACTGTTCTATGATTCTATGATTCTATGTGTGTTTATATATAGGTAAAGGTGTAATTGAAAAGAAAATCTATGCTAGATTACAGTGGCTGTGAAGACAACTTTGCCAGTGATACTTTAAACTGAGAAAGTGAAAAAAACCACGCAACTGAGATCAGTTCAGGAACACAACCACATACTTTGCTTTGGCATAGTGATACTTGACTATATAAGATCCCTGCAGCTTGATGGAAAGTTCTCAGGGCCAGAAGAAAAAAATAAATCTAGAAATATTCATGGATTATATTGCAAGACCATATTTTAATTGACATAGAAGGAATAATTAAAATAGCATTGATTTGGCTTTGCTGTTACCACCTCACTGCTATCTAACAACAGCTATATAGGCAGCCATTAGGGTAAGCTCATATCTATTGTGTTTGTGTAACTAATTGGGGAATATCTGGCTACACTGAGCCATCAGAAACTTTGGGCCCACTGCATTTCCAAGTAATTGTTACTTTAAAACACTGCCTTTTAAAACTGTCTACCATGGATTTACAGAACCATATCCCAGGTTTTGTATTAAGGTCAAGTTAAAAAAGAAACAAGGTTTAAATTATAAATTCTTTGCACAGTGGACTGTGATAGCTATTCCATCATGCAACAATTGCCCTCGCTTTGATTTTCTACACTTAGCTGGTATTCAGAAGTCCTTTAAGTCAGAGACCATGTCTTTTCTGTGCATCATTAGTGCGTTACCTAGAGCTATTATGCACTAATAGAAAGAATTAAATATTATAATTATCTCAGGCATAAAAAGATAGTATTTAATCTCATATGTTTGTTGGGAGAGAGTGGACTTTAAATAAGATAGAAAGTGTTAGTGTGCACTTTAAGATTATCTCCATAACAAATAGCAAGAGGTTGGATTTCTTAGAAGTAAGGCTAAATAGTCAGAAAACAGTAGAAATTGCACCCAGGCTTTGAAATAACTGAATCTTCAATGTTTTATGATTACAGGTTCCCATCAGCCCAGCAGAAAACCATCAAATTAGATGGAAATAGGATATGTTATCAGCTGCAAGTAGTCATCATTTTATTAGCTCTCCAACAACCAATCAGTCACACCACAGTGTGCAACCGTAATGAAATATATATTCTTTTTTTTTTTTGTTAGAAGGAAATCCCTTCCGTTTTATGAATCTACACAGCTCTTTATTAAGCAGCAGCTGTCAATAACATTTTGTTCTTTTATTTTCAAGTTTCTTTAGAGTTAATTTTATGCTGAGAGTACCAGACCGTCAGGTATGTGAGGCCTGGAAACTGAAGTCCTCTATTTATTCACAGAATGGTTGCACCACATGTCTAGTGTTCCTGTCCTGTCATGATTGTGTGCTAGAGGCAAGATCTAGTAACATAAAAGTCTCTGTTGAGACTACAAGCAATTACAACAGTTATTATCTATTGTAATGATATCTTTAATTTTGCAAAGACCCCGCCATTAAAACAGGACTGAAACAAAAAGTATTCATTTTACATATGTCTGATAATGGTTGTCCAGGGGTAAAAACCTTGAGGGAAAGTATTTTAAAATTACATGAGAATTAAAGGGTTTCAATTACTTGAAATCTTCATAACTAAGAAATTAACTCCCACTGCAGACAAAGAGGAACCTAGGCTACTCCAACACAGCTTGGGCAGCTTAACTTTAGGAGCTTCAAGTCTCAAGGTGGCTAGACATATGGGTTTCAGAAACAAGAAGGGAAGACCTAGGTGCCACAGATCTTATAAGTCCTCTGAGACTTGTTATGACAATTCCTTTTTTGATTTATGATGGGAGAAAGTACACCCCTTTTCTGTAGCTCAGTAGTCTCCCTACCAGTGTGACTTTTTCTATTTAGGTACAGTAGGAGCACATGACAATGGGTGAAGATCCCCCCTGTTAATTTGGAGTGGACATTGAAGTGGCTTAAAACTTCTCTGATATACATCAGGTAGGTTCATTTAACTTCCCTTTGACTATGTTCAATGTGCATTTTATGCCAGCTATTTAGGCTCTTTCTGTAATCAGTGGAGAACAAAATTACTCTGAAGAATAATTCATTCATCTGGCTTAGATCCTGCATAGGGAAAGAATGGATTGTTCTCTAGAGATTTGTAACCCTGCATTTTTGTGGAGAGAGGGAGAGCTGACAAATTGCTTAGACAGTTTAAAGTTAAGTGAGATGAATCCTGCCCATCACTCCTGACACATACCCTTGAAAGATAAATTTCAGCTCCTTGAACTCAGTAGGATTCAAGCATCTAAATAATTTTTAGAATTTTGTCATTCATCTTAAAATCTACTAGCTCTTCATTTGTATGAACAATTGCACTTTTTTATCTCACAACGGCACTACAAATGTAAATGCCATAAACACTGTGAAGCAGACAGTAATCATTGCAATTGAGGTCAGATACATTGGGTAAATTCTTAATCACTGGCATTTGGTAGCAATAAAAATCAGGCTATATCTCTTAGTGATTAACAGAAATAACTTGGGTTTTGCTACTGGCTTCATACATCAAACCTGTGTGCACTTAAAATATTTGATCCCTCTCTAGTCTGAGCAGCAGATTCAAGGGTACAGCTGTTTCACACCATGATAAGGAGACTGTGTTAGTACAGATTTTCTTTGAGCCTTTGTGATTATCTTCTAATGATGACTCGTCCCATGACTCATGAGTGAAGGCATTTGTGTATAGATGATAGATATATATTAAACATTTACTTCTAGACAGAGTGCTACCTCTCATTATTAAATCAATGCTTGAAAATTGACTTGTGAGTGCACTGGCAAAAATAATTTCCACCTATACAAAGATGTCACTTAAGAGGAAAAGTTCCCATTAAGTCAAAATTTCCTTTCTTGTCCCAGCTATTTTTGCTGAGGAGTAAAAGTCAGTGTCAGCCTCCTCCAAGGAAAACAGGCTTTTGATTGTAATACTGAAAATAATACCGAAAATGTACATGGTAGTTAGGAACTCTTGTTTCTCAGGACTCCATAGACAAAAGGTCTGTGTTTGGTTGTAGAGTCCGTTTTCTCCTCTCCTTGACATCATTTACTCATTTATATAATTTACATAATTTTCAATGGAAACTTACTAACCTTTCTTTTAAGAAACACTTCAAATTTTTCTAGACTGGCCAAACAGTGGAAGACTGATAGATAAGAAACTTGAACCTGGTTGCTCCATCTAACAATTGAGTTACCTGACATAGAGACTAACAGCTATTCTCTTTCTTCCTTTTCATAGTCACTTTGCAAAGGTCTGATTTATTTCAAAGGTACAACAAGAAAAAAACCTGAAATCTGGAAAGAAACCTTGTAAAAAAAAAAAAAGGATACCTTTAACATAAATTAATTAAAATTATTAAATATTTAGGGGTTAGTTTTTGATTCAATAAGTTTCACGATTGCAATGTTATCCTCACATCATCCTTGAAAACAAACATTACTTTCTATAGCCATTTGTAATAGGTTATTTTGATGTGTTGAATCAAGATTGTTGTTCATTAGGGAAGAGAAATGCTAATTTGAAGACTGTGTTCTCCTGAACAAAAGTGTCTGTGGGAGACACCTGCAGAGCACTTCAAACATTATTCCATAAGATGTGAAAGTTTTGTTCTGAATTTAAGTACGCATATACCTTGGGTATTATTAACTGAATGAAGATCTACACTCATTACGTCTCATTTGAACTCACATTTCTTTAAAAGAGGACCAGTAAATTTCCTAGTCAAAAGGATACAGCTTTCATAAATTTAACATTAGTTTGAATTGGAAGTAATGGACTAATGTTAGTAAAAAAAAAAAAAATAATCCATTTATCCTTTCATGTTGTCCCTCTCTATCTTGGCTGAATCCTTTTTTAATGTTCTGTACATACTCTTCATAATCTTACTGGAATTCCACTGCTACTGCATTTACAGCCATAGCACACTTGCAGAATTCCAAAAGGTCTATTTTCTTCCATTTAATATAGCAAAAAGAAATCTTGCCTGAATACAAAACATATCTGTTTTGATTATGCAAACTGTTGTGTGTAATTTTGCATCTTCTTTTTATATCATCATGTCCATTGAATCCATTTTAAAGGGAAATCATTTTCTAGACTAAAATGTTATCCTAAGAGCAGCTCCACTTTTGCTGACATGATTATGATTAGGAAATGTAGATCACTGCATATGAATACATTAGAAAAGAATTTTTCTGATCTAAACTGTACAAGAGAACAAAATATACCACAAATAAATAATCAAGCAGCTTTTATAAGTTTAAAAATAAGTCATGTATTGCAAAGTTTAAAAAAAAAGTAGCCAGTTTGAAAAATAACATATCTAATTTACAGCAAAGAGAATCCAGCAACATCATTTTTTAATTGGGTAGTAGAAGTGCTAAGGTGACAGGACTGAGAACAGGTAAATCATCTAGGAATAGAAATGCTCTAAGACAGAAAGCCAGCTGGTGTAGTGCTTCCTTTGTGTCAGTGATCCATGTTGCATTCTGTAATAGGGACTGTTCAGACAGTCTGTTGCACAGCTGTTCTTCCTTAGAAACAAACAGCCAGGTCTGTTAGTGGTATCACTCTGCAGGTATTATAATGACAGTAGGGTTTTTGGTTTTATTTTGGTTTTATGATTTCTTTTGAAAGTGGTATTAAGCTCATTGAGGAGGAGCAGATTCACAGTGATATAAATTCTAGTTGCTTTATGCTGCCATCCATGTTGGATTAAGTACTTAAATATGGCTGTAGAGGGGAAACTGTGGGGTCTATTTTTATATATTTTTAATGTTGCTATGATTTTGGTGTATAGGAGGCATAAGAGGGTTATTTTGGTCATAAATGGTATTTATTATTAGAAATAATTCATAAAAGACCTACACCTTCATGACTTAATCTGAAGAGTTTCATTTTTAAAGCTCAAATTTGGTTTCTTCTCCACTTAACTGCTGCAGTGGTGCAAGGAGATAAAGAATTCCTGGAAGACACATTATAATGCCTTTCAAACTTATCAAGGATATCCAAAAGAAGAAGATAGAGCTAGGATAACCCTGTTCTCTGACTCTTCTTATGCATAAAACTGATCTGGGTCATGGATTGCCAGCTATTAGGGCAGGTTTAGTCCAAAGTCCAAATCCTTTTTCTTTTTAATAAAATTGGCAATGTTCTACACTCTAAACACTGCAAAGTTATTTTCCTCCAAAGCATAGAATCGAATCATAAAGGATCATAAATATTTTTAAAGTCACAAATGAACTATGTCACACCACTAATTAGCTGATTATTTTAAAAACAAACACAAAATTAATTATGCCTGCTAGTGAGAGATTTTTTTTTTCCCCCCACGTAGTCCTTATGGAAGGAATCTGGAGAAACAAATGGTGACGATGTTGAATAATGGTATTCTGGGACTGGGTTGACACTGAAGTAGTCATAGCTGTGTGCAAAATAAAGCTTAAAATGATACTGAGATTTTGGTTTATGCTGGGGATGAAACAGGAATGTGTTGAGTTGAAATACAAGGTGACAGGGGTGATACTGGGTTTAAAATGCTTTGAAGGCAGAAACAGCTGAGATGTTATTAGGACTGAAAGGAGTTATGGAGTAATAGATGTTAGGGATGCTATTCCCAGCAGTGATTGCCACGGTTTATCCACAACTAGGCAAAGGTGCCTGTAATGCTTTTATCTTGTCTTCCATGTCATTAGTGTAGGCAGGGCATCTTTATTGCCATCCTTTTGCCTCATTGTTCTGGGCAAAGTGATCCTGTGGCTTTGATGCCAGACTGGTGCCAGAAGCAGTGCTAAGTGGAGCTCACTGCACCTTTTATCCATTGCTCAGTTAGAGAGGAAATGTAGTTGCCACAGACTAATCCAGCTACATTGGAGGTGTTACAACAAGTAGAAGAAGTTCCCAGTACAGACTGAAATAGGATTGCCAGTCCTTACTGCATGTTGTCACCCATGTTACCCCAGCAGGTATGTCTAACATGTTGAATATACTTTTTGAGTGCTAGAATTGATTCAACAATACAGACTGGTGTTGGATCCAAATTTTGGGACTCAGTGGTATGCAGGAAGGAAACAATTTCCTAGGAGAAATACCAGATTCAGCATATTTACAATGTAGCTGTAAAACTTTTGTCTCAGTTTCCACCTCCAGGTAGAAATATATCTGTTCCCAGTTTCACCAAGCTATACTACGTGTACCTCCAAAGTACCTCAGGATCTAAACTTAGGAACCAAAGGGAATGTCATGACCAAAAAATTCAAAATGTAGGATTTAGCAGGACTCTCAGTTATTATTGTAGCAAATTTCTCTGCAAACATTTTAATTAAAACCAGATTGCTGTTTGTGAAAAAAGTTGGAGGCTTTGAAGAATCAATTTCATGATCAAAATAAACAGCTGTTAGGTACGCCAACATAAAAAGAGGCCCCTTATTCTATTGCATTTATTATGATAAAATTTTTGGCAGAAACAGGACAACAAGGATATAATATCTCACATGGTGACAGTGCTAAATTGTCATTAGCCAGATAGGAGAAATCATTACTGTTACTTTCTGGAGTGAGAAATTAGGGATTTAATCCAAAACCACCTGGAGCTTGAAAGATACCATTGTGGTCAGCACATAGGAAGGAACTTGAGGTACAAGGTATCAGAGTGGCACCAATTATTTTGCAGACTCAATCAAAACAAGCTCTAATATCAGGGAAGCTTTGGAAGGTCATGAAGGAAGGGAAGAAGAGAAGGTTGGTTATTTCTTCTTGTTTTAAGAAGTGTTGTTTTAAAAAGAAAGTGTTTCTAGATGAATAGAGTGAATTATTTTTCTTTCCCAAGTTGCCTATGAAAGTAAGAACTGTTCTTTTAAACCACCAAGCTGATCACCAAGCAACTCAAAGGAGAGAACTAAAAATGTGCATCTGTGGTGGGATGTTGATATATAAGGAAATTGTTTATCTCAAGAAACCTCTGATAGTTGAGAATATTTTAGTTTAGCCATTACGTGCCAGTAAATTTAGTAAAGATCGAGTCTCGAGTGTATGAGACATTGATCTTTTGTCCATCCCTGGGCACACAGCATGAAAATCTGAAAGACACAAAACTGTGCTCCCTGAAGGTTTGCTAATTTGGTCTCGGACGCAATACATTCTAAACATTCTTTCTATAGCTCTAATATCTTTAAAATAAATAATAGTGATCCCATACATGACAGGAAAACCTGTATTGTTTTCTTCTCTAATTTTTACCCTTTCATAAATGCTTTATACAGTGACTAAGAAGTTGCCTAGACTGACACGAGAGGTATATGAACTAATTTCTATTGGTCGCAAGGTTTTGGTAGCAGAGAATAGAATATATTTGAAACTAAAACTTCTGTGTTTATTGAATTAGCTTCACAGTTGACTGGAGGTAAATGAAGACTACAGTTTTCTCTCTCAGTACTTTGGGAATATTCTTATTATATTTATCAAGAATTAAATGTTTCTGAGGATAATTTTGATAGATGCTGTCATTTTGCATTTATTGTGTATTTGATTTATCATATGTAATGCCAAATAGAAAGTAAAAAAAAAATCTAATAGGTGATTTAATTAGTGCATGTATGTAGAAAATGTAATCTGTGGTAATTATCTATAATTATGTTTTCCTTGCAATTTAAAATAACTTGTCTTTTTCAGGAAGGAACACCCCTGTTTTTCACTTTTCACCACTTTCCATAGCATTGATTGCCTTTTTGGCAAGAAAGAATTCACCACTTGAACTAGAAGAAAAATCAAGGAGTCAGTCACTGGTTTTAGTAATTCAGGGACAGAAACAGTGAAAAGAAAAAGATATTTATATTGAGGTTGAAAGGGGTAGTTAATTAACAGTTATCAAATAATACAGCAATGTAGATTATTAAAGAAAATCTTCCCAACACTGAGATCTATCACATCATTCACAATTGTCCCATAGAAAACTGTGCATTTAATTCTTAATGTGAAGTTGGTGCTCCTGTTCATGTATCTGCTCGCTGATGGAGATGGCAGTGGAAACGGAATGAAGAGATAGGAGAAGAACCAACTTTGGCTGGTTTTCAGGAGACTTGTGAGGAACTTGCAGGAGAATTTGCAAACAGTAGGGCACTGTGGGTAGAGTATACAGAGGGAAAGTAGATCTAGCTTGAAACCTTGCATGTATTTGAGCATAATAATACACTAGCATAGACAGGGAAGAATTATTAAAATTCTGCAAGTCTGTGAGAAAACACCTAAATATGAAGAGGCTTGCCTAGGAATAGCTATAAAAAGCCTATGTAAACACTTAAAAATATACACCCAAAAATCCTGCATTCACAGTTGTGTGGATTGTAGATGATGTTATTGAATTCCTCTAGTAATAGAAATATA
>VZTU01023461.1:0-55821 GCA_013400835.1 Zapornia atra
CCCCAATAAACACAGCCCTAATGCTCACACTACAGTCCCCAGGAGGTCTCCCCACTCTTATAGTCTTCCTGCTGAAACGACTTACCATCCAATAACTAACTAAACAAAAAATAACCTCCCCAGACACAATCATTGCCATGCTATCCCTGCGTGGAATATTCTTCTACCTCCAACTGGCGTACTACTCAACAATTACACTCCCACCAAGCCCCACAAACCATATTAAACAGTGGCACACTAACAAAACAACAAACACCTTAATCGCCACCTTCCCTTCCTATCAACCTTACTTCTGCCCCTATCACCCATAATCTTAACCATGCTCTAAGAAATGTAGGATAAACCTAAACCAAAGGCCTTCAAAGCCTTAAACAAGAGTTAAACCCTCTTAGTTTCTGCTAAGACACATGGGACACTACCCTTCATCTCCTGAATGCAAGTCAGATACTTTAAGTAAGCCAGGGCCTTCTCCTGTCTAGATAGATGGGCCTCAATCCCATAAAAATCCTAGTTAACTGCTAGGTGCCTCAAACCAGCAGGCTTCCACCTATCCACAACAACCCCAACAGACCCCAGGCACACTTCTAATGTACATCAGTGAGTTTGCAACTCAATATGAATTTCACTACAAGGCTAATAAGAAGAGGAATTAAACCCCTGTAAAAATGTCTACAGCCTAACACCTTAACACTTGGCCATCTTACCTGTGACACTTGTTCATTGATGATTATTCTCAACTAACCACAAAGACATCGGAACCCTTTACCTAATCTTCAGAGCATGAGCCATCATAATTGGCACCACCCTCAGCCTGCTTATTTGTGCAGAACTAGGAGAACCTGGCAGCCTTTTAGAGGATGACCAAATCTACAATGTAATTGTCACCATCCATGCCTTCATAATAATCTTCTTTATGGTTATACCAATCATAATTGAAGGCTGTGGTAACTGATTACTGTCCCTCATAATTGGAGCTCCAGACATAGTATTCCCCCGCATAAACAGCATAAGCTTCTGGCTCCCCCTCCCCTCCTTTTTACTACTCCTAGTATCCTCCACAGTAGAAGCAGGGGCAGGCACAGGTTGAACAGCTTATCCCCCACTTGCCAGCAACCTAGCCCATGCTCAGTAGACCTAGCCATCTTTTCTCTCCACTTAGCAGGTGGCTCATCCATCCTAGGTGCAATCAACTTCATTACAATCGCTATTAACATAAAACCCCCTGCCCTATCACAATACCAAACTCCCTTTTTGTATGATCAGACCTCATCACTGCTGTTGTATTATTGATGCTTCCCATCCTCACTACTGGTAACACCATACTACTAACCGACCGAAACCTCAACACCACATTCTTCAACCCTGTTAGGAGGAGGAGACACAATCCTATATCAACACCTCTTCTGATTCTTTGGACATCCAGAAGTATATAACCTAATCCTTCCTGGCTCTGGCATTATTTCACATGTAGTCACATACTACGCAGGAAAAAAAGAACCATTCAGCTACATAGGAATAATATGAACTATATTATCTACTGGAGCTATACTATCTATTGGCCTGTAGTAGAACCCCACTATAATGTCCTGTGTCCTTGAACTCCCTTTAATCCTGACCCATGAACTCTTTGTGTGCTTCTCATTCACCCCCAGGCAGAACTCCATGACTCCATGTATTCCAACTAGTCATTTACATAGACAGCAACATACGCTCCTTATCTACCCTCCCTGTCCTTCCTAAAGCGCCTGTATCTTTCCACCACAACAGTCCAGTCATAGGAGACATCCCACCACATCTCTGTGATGCCAGTAAGATCATAGCCCTTTGGGTGTCTGTACATCTCTACACTCCTATTGTTTATTCCTGATACTATGTGCATTTGTATAGAGACATTTCAGCTGGGTTTCTGATGAAGTCTACTTTGCTGGATGGGGTGATTGGAATTCCTTTTATGTACTTTACCAGTGTTTCCCTGTTGGTTCCTGTTACCTCAGGAGCCCAGTAATTATCCTATTATTCCAGTTTTGGTGAGATAGGTACCTGAATACATGTAGGTCAATTATCTGGAGATGAGCCTGCTCTGAGGATTGTGTCCCAAATATTCATCCTGCTTTGCATACAGGTTACAGATTCCATATTACAATAGAAACTTAGAAAAAGTCATCATTAGCCTGAGGACTAGAACTGCTACTAGCTGTTAGGATCTTCTAACCTTCTTTTACAACTGAAATTCTGAGTCACTTAATAAAAAACCTGAAAGTCTGCTTTTTTCCTAGGGCTCTTCAGATGCTGGATGAGATGCCCACATACGTTCTGAGGCTACAAAAGAAACTGAGAGATCATCCTGATGAGATGATAAGAAAAAGATCTGTCTGCATGTAATTAAAGTATAGAAATATATATCTTGCATTGAAATGCACTGTTTTAAATGCAGCAGTAACAAAGTCAGAAAATCTGAATAAAGAACACCATTGAGTTTGCTGGTTTGACTTTTTTTTCCTTTCTTTGGTGGAAAAAAAGTTTTAAAACTTTTAAACTATATATAGTCTCTGAGTCTGATAACTATATATAAGTATACAGAAAATTTTCCTCAGAAGCATATTTTATGTCCTCTGCAGATCACTGATAGCTCTAAAGAACACCTCTATATTGGATTTCCTCCATGTTTGCTTTTGTAGTGGCTTGACCCTGGCTGGAGGCCAGATGACTACTAAAGTTGGTCTATCACTCCTCTTTTCAGTTAGAAAGGGGAGAAAATATATATTGAGAGGCTTAGGAGTCAAGATAAGGACAGGGAGAGATCATTCTGCAATTAGTGTCATGGGCAAAACAGACTCAACACAAAATAAAAGAAAGAAAACTCTCTAATTTATTACAATTACACTACACATCCAGTGAAACCAGAGTCAGATAATGAGAAGTGCGGCCTGTTGCCTTTAAAATGGCGTGGCAACCTGGTTCAGGAACAGCACGACGGCCACGTCCAGGCCGTTCGGACCATCAGCTCACAGACACCAATGTGGTGGACGGCAAATGGCGTTTATTGGCGGGCTGACACGGGCTTATATAGGTATGGTTTTACCACGTGACTTCCGTCTGCTTCCGTCGTAAACCAAACGCTATAGGCTGTCAGGAGAGGGGGCCCTACCTCTCTGTACAAGTGGCATCTTCAGATCGCCAAACCCTAACTACCGTAACGCGACACCTACTGACCACCAAGCTGACTGTAACAGTGGCCAGGTCTTAAAGCACCTTTCCCCACCCCTCCCATCTTAGCAGACCTCACCATAGTCATGATTTTGCTCCCTTCCCCTCCTTCCCCCCTGCCATGGGGAAGGGTAGGGAATGGGGGAATGGGGATTTTGTTCAGTTCATCACAAGTTGGTTTCCTTCTGAGCTGGGGGTTCATTACTCACACCCTTCCCCCTGCTGCACCATGGGGTCCCACTCACGGGGGATCATCCTCCACAAACTTCTCTAATGTGAGTCCTTTCTGTCGGGGCTTCAGATCTTCACCAGCTGCCCCAGCGAGGGTCACAGTCATAAATCATAGAATGTCTCTCAGGCCCAGACTGCTCCAACCTGGTCCACCATGGATTCACAAGCCTTCCACCCAGCCCAGCAAACCTGCTCTGGCATGGATCTCTTCCTCACTCACCTCTGTGTCTCTCTCTCCACCACCTGCAAGTGCTGGCCGAGTCTTGCTCCGATGCGGGTCACAGCATCTTCTGTATGTCTCCACGTGCTCTAGTGTGGGGCCTTTCCACAGGCTGGAGGTGGGGTCTTGTCCTTTCCCATGGGCTGCAGGGGGACACCCGTTCCACCATAGGTTTCTCCACAGGCTGCAGGAGCATCTTTCTCTCCCTCGCCTGGAGTGACTTCTCCCCACCCTCTTCCCTGGCCTTGGTGTCTGCACAGTTTCTTACATCTTCTCACTCTCTTCTCTGATGGCAAAAAGCGTCTGTTTGTGGGTTTTTTTTCTCCTAAATGTATTTCTCAGAGATGCTATAACCATTGCTGATGGGCTTGGCCTTGGTCAACGACTCCGGCCTTGAGCTGGCTGGTGTTTGCTCTGTCGGGCCTGCAGAGAGCTTCTAGTTGCTTCTTGCAAAAGCCATCTCTGCAGCCGCATTACCAGCCCCCACTTCTCCACCAGAACCCAGCCACACAGATCTACAGCAGCTTTGCAATTTAACCTTATTTAGATAGCAAGTTTCCTGAAAAGTCACAAAATGCTGATATCCAGTCAATATGCATAAAGATCATGAGATGTAAAATATTATAGAGCAAGAGAGAAGACAGATTTATATATATAAGTGTAGGCAAACAGCATTTCCTTTGGCTGTCTAAGACCTGGCTGTATATATGTCAGTGTCAATCCAGAAACTTCATGGCACTACTGTCGGGGCTTTTTGCCTCAGTTAATAACCCCCTTGTCTCAGGAGGCACGGTGCTGTGCTCATGCTGTTACCGACTTCTGAGTTATGACCCGCATATGCCTTGCCAGACTGGATTGTGGGCAGAGCAAACTCATGTCACGCTGCACCTGCCCATGCAGACACCCTGCCTGCCTTCTTGACATTCATGTCTGATCCGTTCTCACTGTGTCTGTGGTGTGAGGAACTGACACTTGAGACTTCAGATAAATTGCATTGAAGGCTGTGGAAACTGAAAATGGATTTTGGTATGAGGCCCTGTGAAAAATTTTGCTAACTATTTAATTGTGAAATATTTTTTAAAATATTCATGCAAATTATCCAAAGCTACTTCAAACTGACAAATTAACATCAGACAATTTCCACATACTGGCAAAATATTTCAATAGATAGAAATCACAATAGTTGGGGATATCTCCATATACATTTCTTTCCCTGAACATTCATATCACACTAACTAAAATTGTTTCTTCCTACACTCTATTGATTGTTTGTTTAGTTTAGTATGTATTATTTCATTTCTGCATGGTTAGGGCTCACTTAAGTGAGCAGGTACGTCAATAGAAAAAATGGTTCCACAAACACTTCCGAATCTTTGTACTAAGATTGAAGTCTGAGAAAGTTTTTATCCTATGTATTTCTTGAGGACAAATTTTATTGAGATCATTTTCAGGAGCCTACAGAATTAGTCAACAAACAAAAACCAGAGGCTTTGATGTATAAAATACGGGTTTGCACTTTTTGGTTGTTTTTTTTTTCCCCAGATCTATTAGTTTCCAAGGAAACTACACTGCTGTATATTTTTAAGCTAAATGTAATATTGGTTGCTTTAAAATTTAAAAAAAAAAAAAAAGATACAGTTAGCATGATTCTGAATTTGAATATTTGAATTACAAATTCTTCTTGTTGCTTCCTTAGCAAAATATTTCACAGATTCATAGAAACTTAGAAATCACAGAATATTTCTATAAGTCACCATACCACATGTGATATTTGGTGAGATGTATACTTATGTTGTAGTGTCTTTTTTACCAGGTATAATAATAAAGAAGTGACTAGGGAAGTGGGGGCAAAAAGAAAAAAAAAAAAAAAAAGGAAAAAAATAGCACTTGACAGTTTCTTGTTGAAATAACAGTTTGTAGTTCTTATTGACAGACCCCTAAAACCTATAACTGGTTGAGAGGGATTTAATTTGAGTGACAGAGTAATCTCAAACCTGATAGAATTCTTTATAACAAATCCAAATTCTTTCTAGTGGTTTTATATACACCTGCCAGAAATCTTATCTAATACTAAACTCCCAAACAGTTTAGAAAAATGTTCCAGCCATCATAAGTTTTAACAGGTGAGCTAGATAGACATGGAACACCTAAATGGAGGTAGAAATTTATGAATAAGGATCAAATACACGCTCCATACTGCTTGGAAGATCTTGCACTTGCTTGTCTGCTTGGGAAAACAGATCACATAATTTTGAACCATTCTCTAGTCAAGTTTTTTGGTGGTTTTTTTTTGGGTTTTTTTGTTTCATTAGATAAAACTTCACCTACATCACAGATGAGGAAGTCACTTGGATAATTTTTGAAGCTGTCATCAAAATTTTCCCTTGTAAAAAGCAGGTGAAGAAAAATTAGCAATATTCAAGTTTATGAAACAACTACATTTGTCACAGACATTTAAGTTCTCATCATGTTTGTCTTTTGAGAGAAAGAGTGCAAATATTTCTCTTGAATGTGTCCTTGACTGTGAATCGTGTCTGTGTGTATCATTCTCTAAGGATGAACACAATTATGTATCATCCTCTAATGATACATGTATTCTAGTTATGAGGAAGAACCTTAAACTTCAGACATTTCAATCTTCTTGTCAGTATTTCCTGTTGTGGAAGGCTCATGTACCTTTCAGACATGTTTCATCTCTTCATCGGTTAAACTTCATATATTTGTAAAGTAAACATCCCTGGATCTACTGTCTGGGTTGGTAGCTTGCTCAGCAGTGAGTTTTAAGCTCACTCTTAGGGCACCCTTGATTAGGCTTGGTAGAAGTGTTGTATGTACTTACAACCCAGACCCCATCTCAGCTTTAAGCTCTGCACAGCACGATAATATGTAATAGAGCACTTAATATAAAAAATTTCGCAGGAACACTGCGCTGCCATCCAGCAAGACCTGAACAGGCTGGAGAGCTGGGCAGGGAGAAACCTAATGAAATTCAACAAGAGTAAGTGTAGAGTCTTGCACCTGGGGAGGAATAACCGTCTGTATCAGTACAGGCTGGGNGAGCATCTCCCATATGAGGACAGGCTGAGTGAGCTGGGACTGTTTAGTCTAGAGAAAAGAAGACTAAGAGGGGACCTAATTAATGTTTATAAATATCTTAAGCATGGGATGCAGGGGGAATTGGCCGGCCCCTTTTCAGTGGTCTGTGGGGACAGGACAAGGGGCCATGGCTGCAAATTGGAGCACAGGATGTTCCGCACCAACATGCGGAAGAACTTTTTCACAGTGAGGGTGACAGAGCAGTGGAATAGGCTGCCCAGGGAGGTGGTGGAGTCTCCATCTCTGGAGATATTCCAGCCCCGTCTGGACACCGACCTGTGCAATATGATCTGGGGAGCTGCTTTGACAGGGGGGTTGGACCCGATGATCTCTCAAGGTCCCTTCCAACGCCTACAATTCTGTGATTCTGTGATTCTGTGATTTACAAAAAAGAATAAGGAGAAAGAGGGCCAAAGTTATGTCAACAGATAGCAAATTCTACATTCTTGTTAAGTTTGGACCAATATTTTTTTGTTAGTTGTGGCAGGCACAAAGGTGGTGTAGGACCTCCTGAGAGTATTTGGTTAGAGGAAGTACTGTCATTCACATGAAGAAAACTATACAGATTCATAATTTAAATTCAGAGTGAAAATTCATTGGGATTACACTATCAGTGAAGGAGGACAACATAGAAACTTCATGATTTTTAGACAGTCTATAGACATGGGATTAAAAAAAACCCAACATCCAATCAAAAAAACAAACAGACAAAAAAAAAAAGCATTGAGTTACAGAGGATTTATTGCTTTGAAAGGTTTTTTGTCAGCCATAGAAAATTGACTTTAACTTTCATGTAGTCTCGAAACTGCCTACTGCAACCAGTGAGTTGTTGGAATCTGATGATACAATGTCACAATCAATGTAACTAAACAAAAATGAAGTTCAGAACTGTTGACACTAAGCAACAGAAACATGTACCTATTCTTTACACAGCAGCTGATCAATTATACTGGGTCAGAATCTGGTATGAAGCACGATATATTTGTTTGAAATATATTATTCATTTTTAAATATTGCAAATGCCTTTAAATAGCTTGATTTTTTTTTGTTTGTTTTTTGGTGGTCTTTTTCACCTTTAATGCAGAACTTAATTGTGACTAGTGAAAATGTTTGTTTGTTTTTTGGTGGTCTTTTTCATCTTTAATGCAGAATTTAATTGTGACTAGTGAAAATTCAGATACTTGAATGGATTTGTTCAGCTAGGTCTAAATAAGACACAACAGCAATCTGATCCATAACCCAGTAAAATTTATGGAAATAATGTTTTATTTTAGGATGATGTTGTTCAAAGTCTAGATTATTTTAATATTTTACCTGCCTTCCTATAATTGTGTAGGTTAGAAAGGTTTTCCCAAGTGTCAAACTGTATTAGATTTCCAGTGAAAATCATTACAGTTTCTATCAGCCTTATTATCAAAGTTTTTATTCCTCTCTCACACCCCTCCAAGGATCTAGCATGTTAAATTTAAGCTTCTAGCTTAGATGTTACATTAAAACAGATAATCCTCCTTTCCTCCCTTCCTCTCTCCCTCCCTCCCTGGTGGAAGTTATACCCTTGCTGAAGGAAGTTATACAAACATACAGATAATTCTGTAAATTATAATAATACATAAGCTAATTTTAAAAAGTATTGTAAATGTTACAAAAATAGGAAGAGGAGCAAAAAATATTAAATCTTCAGCTTTATTGAAATAAAAAAGTACCAATTATATTGCAGATGTAGCTAGTCAAGCCATTTATCTTCAAATATTGATTCTGAAAATATTAAAAAAATGTAACCACTATAAATATAGCCCACAGCTAAATTTCATAGAAACTCCACTGCTTTGGTGATTCATGCCAAAATATTTTAATTTACTAATGAAATGATCTATTGGTGTACTTTGTCCAAATCATTTGATGTTCTTGTTTACAAAATAATTGTAATAGTATCAATCTCTCTGCTGATTCTTGAATTTCCATTGTAGTAATAATATGTTGATATTTTTAAATAGTTAGTAACGTCAGGTCCCTCACTAAATTCTGATTGCTTGCACTATTTATAGTTCAAGCTATAAATAAACTACACTCATTACTTAGTTCACAAACAGTTAGAAAACTCTAGCATTTTTACAGACAGCAAGCTCATTATTTAAATTTTATCCAGAGTCAAATACCTATCATTTTGTTTTGGCTGAAGTGAAATACAAGTTGGGGGAAAAAAAAAAAAAGCTGCTTGAATTTTAAATGTATCCGCTCTATCTGTATATCTATTCTTATCTATCTAAAGTTTGTTTCTATATCTATATAATCTGTTGATGTAATAATATTTTGCCTATTCAAAAATGCTTGGAAATACTAGTCCTTTGTTTTTTTCCTAAGTGCATTTTGAAAACTCCTTGTCAGATACCTGTTTGCAGCCTTAAGATTAAGGCATAGTTGCCTGGCTCCAGCCAGGCCACTATAGAGTAAAACATTTGGGAGTTATGTATACTGCAAAGAAAGAAGGGCTTAATGTTGTAAGAGGGTTAATGGGTAGCTTTGGTTCTGATTCCTGCTTATTTTCATTATGTCTCATTTAATTCAGTAGCGACCTAAACAGCTTATGAACTCAGGAAATCGTCACAGCTGAAACGTCCTAGGATGGAGTTAGATGTGTACCCAACACACAGCACTTTCACAGTTTAACTGGCATCTAGGTGCATCCACAATAAAGATAATAATGATGAATGCTAAGCATTATGCTAACATTTTTATCCTCATTTAAATGAATGGGATAGAGGCTTTTTACTAGTGTAACAACTAAGTAAATGGTTTCCATTAGTGACAGAATTTTGCAAGTTCACTCAATTTTCTCTAAAATCTCTTTTCAAAGTAGTAGTCCAGTCTCCATACATAAGTATATTGCAAGCAACTAACAAACAACATCCTAGATAAAATGAAAAAAAAACATTTCTTTGTGATACAGCATAGAAAAGAGTCTCGCTTTTGTCTTTGATGGGCCCTAAAATCTGATTTCACTGTTAGAAAGCAACTTTGTCTTCTACATTTGTTCTACAATAACTTCTGAAACTGCAATCACCTGAGTCCTTTACTGCTCAAAATCAAGCAAGCCTGAAGTGGATGCAGAATTATGATTCACGTATCAAATAATAATAATGCATATACCATAATAATTTATCTGTGCCCACTTAATTTTTAAAATGCATGTAACTTCTCCTGAATCCCATGGAGTGATACACAGCATCTTTCCCCATTAAAAGTCAAGCATAGCTTAAATGTGACAGAATTGCTATTTTTAATTGTTATGTAACATATATTCTTGAGTGTAATGCCTACCATAATTTTTAGAACTAATGTGTGTGAATCAAACAAGTAACACACTCAGAATCATAGAATCACTAAGTCGGGAAAGACCCTTGAGATTGAGTCCAACCTGATATGTCCTCCACTAAACCATATCCCTGAGCACCTCATATACCCATCTTTGAAATACAGCCAGGGTCAGTGACTCAACCACCTCCCTGGCCAGCCTGTTCCAATGCCCGATAACCCTTTTGGTGAATAAATTTTTCCTAATGTCTAATCTGAACCTGCCCTGGCACAGCTTGAGTCCATTCGCCCTCATGCTATCACCTGTTGCTTGGCTGAAGAATCACAGAATCATAGAATGTTAGGAGTTGGAAGGGACCTCAAAAGATCATCTAGTCCAACCCCCCTGCCAGAGCAGGAAAACCTAGAATAAATTGCACACAAACACATCCAGGCAGGTTTAGAATGTCTCCAGAGAAGGAGACTTCACAACCTCTCTAGGCAGTCTGTTCCAACGGAGTGGAAGAGACCAACACTCATCTCTCTCTACAACCTCGTTTCAGGTAATTGTAGGTGGCAATGTCCTCTTCTCCAGGCTAAATGACCACAGTTCCCTCAGCTGCTCTTCATAAGGTTTGCTCTCCAGACCCTTCACCTGCCTGGTTGCCCTTCTCTGGAAACACTCCAGGACCTCAGTGTCCTTCCTGTAATGAGGGGCCCAAAGCTGAACACAGTACTTGAGGTGCGGCCTCACCAATGCCGAGTCCAGGGTCACAATCATTTCCCTGTTCCTGCTGGCCATGCTATTTCTGATATAAGCCAAGATGCCATTAGTCTTCTTGGCCACCTGGGCACACATGTGGGTTTATTGTATAGTATGTGAACATTTTTTGTGGAAGTTTTGATTTTATTATAGAAAATATTTCAAAAGAACGTGATTTCTGCTACAGTGATTTTTAATGACAAATTCACAGAATCATAGAATCATAGAATGGTTTGGGCTAGAAGAGACCTTAAAAATTATCTAGTTCCATCTCCCCTGCCATGGGCAAGGACAACCTCCGCTAGACCAGGTTACAGAAAGCTCCATCCAACCTGGCCTTCAACACTTTCAATGATGCAGCATCTAAAGCTTCTCTGGGAAGTTGTTCCAGTGCCTCATGAAACTCAATAAAGAATTTCTTTCTAATAACTAAACTAAATCTACCCTCTTTCAGTTTAAATTCATTATCCCTTGTCCTATCACTACACTTTCTGATAGAGTCCCTCTCCAACTTTCTCGTAGGCCTCCTTTAAGTACTGAAAGGATGCACTAAGGTCTCCCCAGGGCCTTCTCTTCTCCAGGCTGAACAAGTCCAACTCTCTCAACCCAAATGTATTGGAGAAATGCTCCATTCCTCTGATCATCTTCTTGGGTCCCATTGCAAATATTTACTAGAAGCAGCTATTTTCTGTCAAGTTTTGTTGCAGAGAGGTACCTTAAAACTCAATTCAACCCATCTGCCTTAGAGGTTTATCTTAGCATGGATTGAGTCACAACATCCAAATGGCTAAATGTCCTCATATGTAGAAGTATGGTATGGAAATAACCAGGTTGTTTTGGGGAAGAAGCCCAGTTTTCAGAGTGCCGAACTAAGATGAGACCAAATAATTTTGTTTGGTAAGTAAAATAAATTAAAAATCAACAAAATTAAGAATTAAACAAACAAAGAAGCAAACAAACAAGCAAAAACAATAAACTATTTAGAAGTTCCTGAAAAAAAACCCATCACTTCTAGCTATTTGCAATTCACCGAACTGTATTAAAAATCCCCAATAATGCAACCCTTCTTCTTCCTAACATTCATATATTTTATTTGGATATTGAGAATGTTAAGTGTGATTGAGAATATAGCCCAGAGTGTGAAAAAGCACAATATTTAATACCAAAACCTAATTTAGAATCTTGAATTGATTTTCTATGAAGACTAGAGTGCCTGGAATTTGATATTAAATTCTGTCTCCATCTATTTAGAGAGATAATTATTTATTCAATGAAGTTCAGTAATCAAAATTTAAATCTATATAAAAACATGAAGAATGAAACAGAATACAGTTATTTTAAAACTTTGAAAGTATTCAGTACTCTTAATTTGAGAAAAGCAGCAATAGGAAACAAATGTACAAAGAAATTCATGCATTGCAATTTAATCTACTATTATCAAATGTCATGATAATGGTCTGTAGTTACAGTTTGATTGTTTAAGTGCACCTGCTACTGGCAAAAATGAGAGTATGGAATTAATAAAGCAAGCATTTGTCTGTTGAATTCAACTCTGTTAAACATTTCATTCTTTATTGCTTCTGAAATATTTTTTTATCTCAGTTGTCTTTTTGTTGGACTTTTTTTTTTAAATAAAATAAAAAAACCTCCAAAAATGCAAATCACCTTAAACCAAATATTTCTAATGAAACTCCATAGAAGTATATATATTTTTTCCCCGTCCTTTTGAAATATGGTATTTTGCAGGAGCAAACAGTACCATTCAGTGCTGAATTCAAAATATTTGCCCCGCCTTATCATAAAACTCACTCAGACAAGTCTCTATAATTAATTTCATTCAGGCTTGACCCAAGTGCTTTAGCTATCTGACTACCTATGTTTTTCTTCTTGTATATCAACCTTCTAGATACTACATTCCTAAAGAGGTAAATATTTTTTCTGCTTTTCTTTTTCTTGTTCTTAATTTCTACTGAAGTGATATAATTACTTATTTCGGGAGCTTAAATACATTTTTAAAAGTGGAGAAGTTTGTTTACAGAAGAGAAAAGAAACATGGTGGATGAAGCCAGGCTCTTCTCAGTGATGGCCTGCTATAGGACAAGGGGCAGTGGGTGCAAGCTGAAGTGTAAGAAGCTCCATGTGAGAAGGAGAGACTTTTTCACTGTGAGGGTGATGGAACACTTGAATAGGCTGCCCAGAGAGGTTGTGAAATGTCCTTCTCTGGAGTCATTCAAAACCTGCCTGGATGAATTCCTTTGTGATTTAGTCTAGGTGATCCTGCTCTGGCAGGGGGTTTGGACTAGGCAATCTTTCTAAGTCCCTTCCAACTCCTAACATTCTGTGATTCCTTGAATTCCATAATGACTTATTCCTTCATAAGTATGTATCAAAGTATAGAATCATAGAATGCGTTGAGTCAAGAATGTGAACGAGTCAAGAGGAAATGGCAGTTTACCCATTTGTATATATTTAATATTTTTAAAGATAGCTTTGATTTTTATATATTGAGTACTCAAAAAGAAAGGCATGCCAATTCATCTCATTGTCTTTCCAAGTCAATGTCCTGGTTCTGGCCAGGCCAGAGTCAACCTCCCTCAGTAGTCATCACAGATGAGCTGAGTTAGCCTGGACTGTTTTGCATACCACCTGACATCACTTCCCCATAAAAGGTCCTGGTTGGGAGGGTGACGCTGGGTGTCTCCAGAGCAGTCTGAGTGTGGTTGAGGATGCTGTGCTGGTTTTGGTGTGCAGTGCTCTGTAATTGTTGGGTCTGTAAGGGACTCCGTATTATCACCGGGTGTGAGTGTAATTGGCTGTTATTGTTCTACTTTCAGTGTGATTTTGTCAGTAAACTGTCCTTATCCCAACTCACAAAGGCTCTGTCTCTTTCTCCTGACTGAGTGTGTGAGTGGCCTGTGGTGCTCAGCCACTCTTTGGGGCTGAACCACCACAGTCAGCATCAGACATTGTTTAACTGGTTTTGACCAGTCAATATCAATAACATTGTCAAGGAAAGACCAGAAGTTTCTTTGTTCCCCAAACTTCCATAATGAGTACAAAATATTGTTATCTAATCCTGTTAACTATTATAGCCTTTTACAGATGTCAGTGTTATGAAATATAACTTTATGCTCACTATGGATGATTTGCCAGGGTTCTCAATTGCCAGTTTTAGCTTTGATAAGCTGCCAAAATTCTTCATACCAATTTACTGTATTGGATTTTGTTTCATACCTATAGATTTTACACTCTGTCATATTACAATAATTCCTCTAGTAGAACTTCTGCTTATCTTAGACCATTTCCTTTTCTTTCCTCTGGAACATCACAATTGAAAGAGGACAGCAATGACATTTTAATAACTTTTTTTCTTTTTTTACCTTCCTGAGGATAAGTGAGTGCATATGGGAGTTGACTTTTTACTTTCTTTGAAAATCTGCAATCTATAATTTTATGAGCATGGGATGGAACCAGGAATAAAAATAACTTCTTTTTTCAATTCCCATCAAGAACAGAAAATGGGAAATTTAATCATCTTGAACACAGTGCTAAAACAAGATGTGGTTTGATTGAGACTCCCTAGAATCTCTTTTTTATGATATATATTAGAATTAAATTCACCTTAATTTTACAAGAGGGATATTATTTGACAGAGAGGCATGAAGCATACTGAAATTATACCTCTTTTGGGTCTGACAATTTTGATCATTTTATGTTGTAAACAGAAGGCTCATCTAAAATTTCACACTATTGTTAGAATTCTTAAAAAAAAAAACAACAACAAAAAAGCCTACAAACTTTTCACAACTTTTTTCTTAGCAATTAGTTATTTAAAACAAACAGATCCAGAGTATTTTTGTTAAAATTAAAAACAGAAAAAAACCCCAAATTTTGTAAATTATTTAATTAATTAATCTGTTTCAACAATAACAAAAAAGCCTTCATGAAACATGTATTTATTTTTAAAATATGGCTTAATTCCAAAATGTAATCAACAGTTTATACATGATAGGTATAATTGATCTTTAAAGTAAAGATGCTCACTAGGTTTAAATTATTTCATACTACAGATTTTGATTTTTCTTTTTTTTTTTTCCTTATTAGATTTCTCTCTGCTTGGATTAGCATTATTGTAGCTGTATATCGCTGAAAAATGTAATTACATAACCTTTACATACTTTTACAGAAAGAAAAAAACAAGGAGTTTGTGCTTTGGGAAGGAAGGGGAAAGGTAGAAGTGTGAACATTATTTTTTTCCTTTTTATAAATCAACCTTGTTACACAAAACCTCATAAACCACATTATTAAGCTATTAAAGGTAATGTAAAGAATTACAAACTGCCTTTTACTTTCAGTTAATGGTATCCTTCATTGTTTCATTTATAGTGTTTACCATTTCTACCTATGCATACTCAAATCCATTTTCTTAAGAATAGGCAGAAATACTTTCCAAGTTCTAAATATACCAAAGTTCAACCTCATCATATGCAAACGGTAGTCAGTGCTCAAACATACACCTGTACAATAGCAGGCGATGACCCCAGAATTTTTTCCGCACTGAGAATCTCATGATCATTTAATATCTGTGGATAACTGTCTGTGAGTCAAGCACTGCTGGCCTCCTGGGATTCATTTAAGTGGACTGCCAGCTAACACAGCAGATGCTGCAAACTGATGATGAATGTCAAATCGTTAGTATAGTTATTTTCTAGTTTATTGTCATGGAGAGTGTGTGAGGGTGTGTGTGGGGGGGTGGTGGTGGTGTTTGTTTTGCTTTGTTGTTTTTTTGAGATTTTTTCTCAGTTGTTGGTAGAGGTAGTTTTTGTGGGTTTTTGTGGGTTTTCAAAACCAAGAATTACTTTTTTACTAGTGCTGGTAATTGAAGACTCATTTCCTTTTACTTTAGAAAAAAACAAGGAGATTGCGAAAAGATTTTTGGTGGTGGTGGTGATTAGTTGAAGTTTCTATAATTAAAACCAGCTTCCCCTGGTCAGGTTGGACAGGGCTTTGGACAGCCTGGTCTAGTGGAGGATGTACCTTCCCATGGCAGGGGCATTGGAACTTGAGGATCTTTAGTATCCTTTCCCACCCAAAACATTCTATTATTCTCTGATTCTATGATAATGTACCCTAAGCTGTAGAAAAAACCCTCTAAAATTAATGATTTCAAATTAATTTAATCATTAATAATAGATTATAATACCCCACAACAAAAATTTCAAACTATTTTATATAAAAAATTCAGGCAGTCAGACCTCTTAAATTCTTTGCACTAACATGTCACAGGGTTTCTCATAAATCAGGTTTTCCAAATAAAGCATGTAGCTCTTCTTTTGTGCCTTCAAGTTCACCTGTCTCAGAGGTGGGAAATTTTTTAACAGCTATCTACTACATTTTGGAACAGACATATCAGATACCCATTCTGACCAGAAGTGTAGTAAATCTGACAGATGGAGCAGGTTAATACCTCCTAAGGTAGCTCAAGTTTTACTACTCAAAGCTATTAATTTTAAACATTTGTTCAGAGACCGATAGGCAGAAAAAAAAAATATTAAGTGTATTAAAAATCACACATTGCCAACAACATAACTTTTCAAGGAGTAAACTTCTATGTATTAATGTCAGTCTCCATAAGGTTTTAAAGTCCAGTAAGAAGTAAAATCTCAGAGGCTTAAATCCCAAATAAATATTAGCCAAAGAAAGTATTCACATGACAACACTTCTTGAGTATAACCCACCCCATCCCTTCCACCCCCCACCCCACCTCGAAAAATAACCAACAAAAAAACCAAGTCACAGTTTCTAGATGGATGGAGAAAATTAAATACTGTCTCTGTTACTACTCTAGCATTCTGGTCAACAAAAATAACAATATCTAAAACACACCTCAGAAAGAAATATATTACCTATTTTTCAGATTTTTCCTATGAGAAACTCTCCCTTCCAGTCTTATTGGAGTTTGAGAAAACTAAATTTGTCTGTGATGCCAAGCTACTTCAGGATATTAGACAGACAACTAAGTGTTTTATGGCATGAAAACAACACATGCCATTCTTCAATGGGGTCCCATACATGTGTTGAGCAAGAGAGACAAATTGCCACAAAGAGACACCCCACAGGTAATAGCTCTTCAGGAAGAGCAATATTATATACAGATAACATTGATAACATTGGAAGTATGAACAGAATTTATGACAATTATGTTATATAAGAACAAAAGCACCTGATTTATCCATTTATCAAATGGATTCTTTATACTCTGAATTATTAATATAACTGAATCAATCAGGACTGAATAACGTTGCAGTGCTGTTAAACAGTATTATTTTAGGAAAAAAAAAGGTCAATTATAAAAATCCAAGAATTTGCTATTATTGTGAGAAATTTATGATTTTACACCCAAAAATTCATTCTGAAGCACCTTTCCTGGTATAAAATCCTAGTACACAAGCACAGGATGACTGTTAGAAAGGCATTCCTGAAATCACCTAGTCCAGCCCTCCTGATCCAAATGCGGTCACATACAGCATGTTTCTCAGGGCTGTGTCTAGTTAGGTTTTGAATATTTTTAGCAGTGGAGATTCCACAACATCTATGGGCAACCTGTTCTGGTATATCATTACTTTCACAAGGAAAAACACTTTTTTTTTCTCATTGTTAAATGGAATTTCCTGGTTTTCAGTTTGCACACATTGCCTTTGTCTTTTCACTGAGTACCACCATCAGTTACTTAGAAACATCAGTAAGACCCCCTTAAGCCTTCTTTTCTCCCTGTTGAGTAGTCCCAAGTTTCTCCCTGTTGAGTAGTCCCAAGTTTCTCAGCCTATCCTTTTTATGACTTACAGTCCAAAACCTTGTTCATTGCCTTGCTCTAGTAGGTCTGTACCTCTCTTGTAGTGAGGATCCCAGTGCTGTACCTAGGGCATGATTTACCTGACCTAATTAGATGTCTGTGGGGTCATGTCCAAGTAATACTTCTTTTTCCCTGTCATTTGTAAAGGGAGCTGAGAGTAACTTGTCTGTATGAAGATGTTCATGTGTAGACATTTTTTTCCTACATGAATAGAACCCCATGATTCATATAATTAATTTGTATATTGGTGTCGTGGTTTTGCCCCAGCTGAGAGCTGAGCACCACGCAGTCTCTTGTTCTTTAAAAGGGAGTGGAGGAGGAAGTTGTGGGGGGAGGAAAGGGAAGGGAAAGGGAAAAAAACCAAAACCAAGGAACCAAAACCTTGCAGGTTGGGATAAGGACAGTTTACTAGAATAGCAGGAAGATAGATGTAACAATGATAACAGGACTTTATAGCAAAAAATATACGAAACTGGTGATACGCAATGCAGTTTCTCACCTAACCACACAACTCAGGCCGTGCAGCCCAGAGCCATCCTGAAAAACCAGACCATGCCCAAAACCACACATCCTGGAGGAGCCTCCTGCTCCTCCTCCAACCAGCCCCCCTTTATAATGAGCATGACATAATTGCATGGAATATCCCCTTTGGCCAGTTTGGGTCACCTGTCTTGTCTGCATCCCCTCCCTTCTCATTAGTAGGGAAATGTGAACAACTGAAAAAGTCCTTGATTGCTTGGCAACAACTAGAAACATCAGGGTGCTATCAGTCCTGCTCTCATCCTAACTCCCAAACATGGCATTCCATCTGCTATTGGAAAAGAAATTAACTCCATCCTAGTCGAAACCAGGACATTTGGGTTCCTGTTCAAAAAAGGAATATTTGATCACCAGGTCCCTTCTGTTTTTATTCTTTCCTTCTTCCCATCATGATATCACTTACTTCCCCTGACCATTTCCCACCAGCTTAGATATGGCTGAGAAAAGAGAAAATGAGAAAAGTATTTTACAACCAGGAGTTCAACACAGCTTTTAATAGAACAGAATAATATATATATATAATTTCAGAAGAAAGACTAGTTAAAAATTAGAAAAAATATTTTAATTAGTTTAATTAAATAGTGAAAATTTAATATAATTTGCAGAGCAAATAATATTGACTCACTCACTTTTTAATCTCATTCTTCCTTTGGTCTCAACCTCATTGAAATCTATGAGAGGCTTCTTAAATTAAAAGAGAAGAAAATGTGTTATTTTCTGTCCCTTCTCTCACTAAACCTCTCTGGTCGTGTTTTGATAGCTCATTCCAATCATTCTGAAAAAGATTTTTTACACTTTCTGATTTATTTTCTCTGGAAAAGGCAGAAGTAAGAAAAGAGGAGGAAGAACAAATTTTAAAACAAGTTTTGTTTCCCTTTACAAATGTATTAATTCTGGGTTATACAGTAGGAGAATATCAATTCCTATACTATATGTAATAGTCCCTTAGTACTACAAATGTTGCTAAGGTGAATGATTTTTAAAAAAATAAATAATTGAGGGGAAAATTAGTGAAAAGATAGAATATTGACTTGTACATGACTTAGTTTTGGAGTCATTTAGTTATTTGTCTACGTAATAATATTGCAAAACCATAACAAGGGCAAATTAAATATTGATGTGTTTAATTGTTTATAGAGATATATATTCAATAGGAGTAAGATAGTCAGTGGCACATGCTTTAATCCTCCTAGATGTAGAAAAAAATAAATAAAGCATTCAATAAATTAGAAAAAGCAGGCAGCAGTCTTTATTATTTATATCAGGTTTGCTTTTCATTAGATTTTTTTTTAAAGGAATTTGTTGTCCATTTATTGTTGACAGCAATAATATTTTGCTTTATTTTATTATTTTTCTGCAGGTAAAATGCTATCTCCTTCCAGGAATTTCTGAGTTTTTCTTTACCAATTTAATAAAATCCTAATAGCTGTGATTCATGACTTGTAGATCAGAAGGTGATTGATGGCTGCCTGCAGGTATAATAATGTCATTGCCTGAAATAAAAATATAATTCATCTAGTGTGAAACACAGATTGACTTCTAAAGTCTGACATGTCACATGGATGCTATGTCTATTGAAAATACTAATATTCATGCTTTTCATAGTTATTACTTGAAGCAATTTTTAGTACATTCCTTATTGCTTTTTTGTTATATACTGCTGTATCCATCTGTTGAATTCAGGTCCTTCTCCACAGAGCTCCTCTCCAGCAGGTCAACCCCCAGCCTGTACTGATATAGACGGTTATTCCTCCCCAGGTGTAAGACTTTATACTTGCTCTTGTTGAATTTCATTAGGTTTCTCCTTGCCCAGCTCTCCAGCCTGTCCAGGTCTCTCTGGATGGCAGCGCAGTGTTCCTGAGTGTCAGCCACTACTCCCAGCTTTGTATCATCGGCGTACTTGGGGAGGGTGGATGCTATTCCCTCATCAAGGTCGTCAATGAAGATATTAAACAGGACTGGACCCAACATCGAGCCCTGGGGAACACCACTAGAAAATGTCAGTGTTGTAACCTGAAAACTACATGGTATCCCTGCATCAGGGTAGAACTATGAAATCAAGAAGTGGACTGGAGCACAGGCACAGATCAATTTACTAGAAATGTGTTCACCTTTTGAAAGTAATACTGAAGTTTGCAAATTATTCAAATAAGATACATTTGTGTGTGGGTATGTATATAGACAAGTGATACCAACCTCCTAATTGAGAAATTTGAAACAATAATTTTCAATTAATTATTCATGAAAACATTAAAATGAAGTATAAATATTTAAAATAATTTCAATGTCCATCCAAGAACACTCCACAGTTATAACTTTTTTTTTTTTTTTTTCTGGACAATAATAGGCAGGCCTATTCCATTAGTTTATGAAATATACCTTTATCTCAGCTCTTGCATTTCTAGCATATTTCACTGAAGCCTTCCTTTTCAATAAAATTTCAAAAAAAAATAATTCCCATGTATCCAGTTTTAAATTAATCAACCTATAGCTTGTGCATTTGTCAACATACAAGACACTTACAGCAGAGGAAAGTCATAAAATCCGGGTTTCTGAGCTAGAAATAACAGTTATGATCTGCATAACTGTTTTTTTTTCTTTCTAAGAAAAAAAAAAGTTTTTAAATGTCACCTCTCTCAACATGACATAGCATACTCACTTTATTCTTGTAATCAAGCATGAAACGAAGAACATAAAAAGATTCAGTACAAACATGAAAATGCTCCAAAGGAATGAAATACTGGTTTTTTAGCAGCTACAAGAATGGTAACTTGCACAGGGAGACATCAGAGGGTACTGCTGATTAGTTGAAGAGTGGTTTATTCTTATTTCACTGTTTCGCAGTCTGATGCAAATAAGTTCTCCCTCAGCTACTCTGAGCTGTCCAGGCAGGATCCTGCCATAAACTTGAAGCTGTGTTAACAGAGTCCTATGTTTGAGTTAATAAGTCCTGCTGAGAGTAAGACTGTGGAGACTGGTGTAAAGAAGTGGTCTAACCACAATTTCTCTTGCAGAAAGGAACTTTATCTTCGTAGAAGTCCCATTTATAACATGATTGCCTGTGCAGATCCTAATTAATGACATTTTGGGGGATGATGGGAGTGACAAAATATTCATTGATTGTTAACAAGCTACTCTGCTTTTCATGAAATAAAAAAAAAAACAAACTAAGAAATCTTTAATTCAGATACAGTTTCACTAAAGCATTAGTATGATTCTTTTCTAAATTCTTTTCTAAGCGGGTCTCACCAGTGAAAAAATGATAGGGAAGCTTGGTTGAACAACTACAAATGTCATTAACCAAATACGTATTCTTCAGCTTTAATTACACATTACAGTATCAAATAGTTGAAGGTCCAAGAGATAATAAAGTATGTCACTACCAAGAATGTAGTAATATCTTAATAATTTAAATCACGTTATATATAAAAATTGCAGTCAAAGCATAAGAGTTGGGAAGTGCAGTAAATCATGTATCCTGCCAAACGATGAAATTACTTGTGTGAAAACATGACCAATCTATTTCTAATTATTTCCCTCTTAGTATCTACACCTCTCTTCAGAGTATCAAAACTCACTTCAATTATTCTGAAGGATATGGGTAACTCCCCATTTTAATAGAAGCATCATAAGCTGACTTGTTAAATCCATGAGCGTTGCTCCAGATGTCTACCTTTGTAGAAGAAATTCCAGTAAAAATAACAAAAAAAGAAAACCCATAAAACCCTCTAGATGACCATGACAAAATCTCTTTATATATATCATTCAAAGGGTAAAGTTCATCCTTAATTCTATAAAGTCACATGCTTGCATGACCCACCCCTTAGCAAATGGCCTCACCAATACCATTTCTTAAGATGACAGTAGGCTGTGTGTATGTGAATTGAATATATGAAACTGCCTGAAAGAATGTTTGCCTTATATTGGTTCTGCTAAAGAGGAAGCCACATTGGTTCTGCTAAAGGGACTGAAGAGTAATCAATGAATTATAAAAAAATATTTGAAGCAAAGGACAATGGAAGAAAAGTCAAAAGAAAGCATGAAAATACTGAACAGTTTGCAAGGAAGACACCTTTCAGTGTAAGAAGCAGCAGTCAGACCTGGTTTGGCAATGCAAGACATCACCCTGTGGCATCATGACTATTGCCCAAGCTGGGCACAGAAACCTCCTGTAGTGGGTTGGCACTGAAGGGTACAATACATAGGCATCAACACCTTAGCTGTCTGTTTTGCCTCAAGGAGCCCTTGCATTTGCAGGTTGTAGGGAGCAGTACAGGTACCAGCAAAGCTCAAAATTGGATGTTTTCCCTGGGGGAAGAGTTTGCACAACACCTACAATGCTCCCTCTTTCCAGTTGCAGGCAGTGATGTTGGGACAGATGGACAGAATCCATAAATTCTCGGGTCCGTGACCAATGTCACTGTGACAATTTTGTCTTTTTTGACAATGGGATAACCTACACAGAACTGGGCTTGATGAATTCATGTGGGATTCATCTTTCTCAAAGGGAAAAAAAGGACCTTTGCTCAGTAGCCAGCAGGGCTCATCAACAGAGATCTAAGCTAGCCATGAAGGGGGAGGAGATAATATGAGGCTTGCCTGCAACAAGTTATAGGATGACATGCTGTCATAGTTTAGCCCAGTTGGCAGCTGAGTACCAGAATCCTGCGACCTGGCCTCTTCTCTGTCAAATCCCTGCTACGTTCAGATTAGCTTGCAGATCCCCCTCCCAGAGGTGGTAAACAGCCAAAGCAAACACATTCCAAGGTTGAAGGGACAGAGTGCCAGTGAAGGCCCTGAATTTACTGCTCAGAGACATGCTGGACACACCATAGCACACCTGAAATCTAGCTGAGTTTAGCCAGGGGCTCCTGAGGTAGGAATCAACAAGGAAACATTAATAAAGTACATCAAAGGAATACCAACCACTCCAGCCAGCAAGTCAGGTTCATTGGGGGCCAAACTGAAATATCTTTATGCAAATAAACCTAGCATGGGGAACAAACAATAGAAATTAGAGATGTGCAAACACCTGAAGGACTATGATCAGAGACAACACAGCAGGGCACAAGCAATCCAGGAGGTTACTGGAATACGTTGATGACAACATCCTTCTCCAAGTGATAGAGAAGCCAAGCAGGAGAGATGTCATGCTACACCTTGTGCTCACCAATAAGGAGGGTTGGTGGGGAATGTGAAGTTCAAGGGCAGCCCTGGCTGCAGTGACCATTAGATGGTGGAGTTCAAGATCCTCAGGGCAGTGAGGAGGGTGCACAGCAAGCTCACTACCCTGTTTTTCAGGAGAGCAGACTTTGGCCTCTTCAGGGATTTTCTTCGTAGAGTGCCATGGAAGGAAGAGAGTCCCAAGATAGCTGGTTAATATTCAAAGATTGCCCCCAAGCTCAGGAGCAATGCATCCAAAACAAACAAACAAAAAAAAAGGCAAAAAAACTTGAAGGCCTGCAGTGGTGAACAAGGAGCTCCTATAAATTGAAGTGGCATGGATTTGATGGATGGACCACCTGTTACATAAGGAATTGGCTGGACAGTCTCACTCAGGAGTTGTGGTCATGACTCAATATCCAAATCAAGACCAGTGATAAATTACATTCCTCAGTGGGCAGTATTGGGACCAGCATTGTTTAACATCTTTGTCAATTACATGAACAGTGGGATTGAGTGTAACCTCAGTAAACTTGTTGACAACACCACCAACTTGTGGAAGGCAGTCAACACACGGGAGGGAAAGAAAGCCATCCAGAGGGATCTTGACAGGCTTGCAAGATTAGCCTGTGTGAACCACATGAAATTCTACAAGACCAAGTGCAAGAACCTACACGTGAGTTGGGGCAATTCCAAGCACAACTACAGGCTGGGAAGAGATTGAATTGAGAGCATCCCTGAGAACAGAGACTTGGGAGTGTTGATATAAAGCTCAATATGAGCTAGCAGTGTGCACTTGCAGTCCAGAAAGCCAAACATATCCCGGACTGCATCAAACCCAGCATGATCACAATGTAAAGAAAGGTCCTTCTGCTCCTCTACTCTGCTCTGGTGAGATCCCACCTTGAGTACTGCATTCATCTCTTGGGTCCCCACTACAAGAAAGACATGGAGCTCTTGGAGGAGGTCCAGAGGAGGGACACAAAGATGATCAGAGGACTGGAGAACATCTCCTATGAAGACAGGGTGAGAGTTGCACTTTTTTCAGCCTAGAAAAGACTTTGGAATGACCTCATTACAGCCTTCCAGTAAGTAAAGGGGGGCTACTCTTTAGCAGGGACTGTAGTGATAGGACAAGGTGTAATGTCTTTAAACTAAATGACGGTAGATTTAGTTTAGATATTAGGAAGAATTTTTTTTTACTGTGAGGCTGTTACAGTCTTCAAGGCCAGGGTGGATGCACCTTTGAGCAGCCTGGTCTAGTGGAGGTTGTCCCTGCCCATGGCATGGGGGTTGGAACTAGATGATCTTTGAGGTCCTTTCCAACCCAGGACATTATATGATTTTACAAGGTCTTTGGGGGAGGAGGGGGAAGGGGGTGTGCATGTAACCATGTGTGTGTGTTTGAGGGGACAATAAACCAATTTTTAATTAGTTATAAAAAAAAGTATGTAGGAGTTTTTTTAATTTTATTAACATTTCACATGTTTATTATTTGTTGTGGGTTATTTTTTGATATATTGATGATACTGATACTGAACATGTAGTTCACATAACATATTACATGTCAATAAATTGAGGAACCTCTTCAAATAATTTGGTTTTGGCTGGGTTTTTTTTTTTGTTTGTTTGTTTTAAATGTGAACTAAGGACTTCAACCTTTTAATAATCATGTAATAAAATAGATTAACATCATACAGTGCTACTTACTGAACTGTCAGCAAAGAACTAATACTATTTGCATCTACAGAAAAATGACAGGTCATGCCACAATGCCACACAGTATGTTTTATTATGTTGAACTTTGACAGGCAAAACTGGTAAATAAAGGTTTTCTTAAAAATAACACATATTATCTACCATCTCAAATTTTATACATTTAATATCAATGGATTTTTCTAAAAATGCCTCATAAAATCCTCAAAACAAGAAGAAATTTGGGGCATTTTGCCAGCATTGAATCACCATCTATGATGAACACATAATTACAGAATCACATAGTCGACTTAATTGATGCTTAATTGACATACTTTGTTTCAAAAAAAAAAAAGTTTTATATATTCACAGATCACTTGACCAAGGATGTTGAACATTGTACTGTATGAATCCATTATGGGTTATGTTGGCAACCAGGGAGAAAGCTAAATGGCAAGGATTGAAGTGTCTGATGTATCCAGGTCATTCAGGAAACCAACAACTTACCCTGTACCGCTGTGGAATCACAGGCTCTAGGGACCCACTCTTCTATATGATTTACTGCCAGAAATGCTCCAGTCTCAGCTTTTAGGATATGACAATTTCCAAATACATTTCCCACCTAGCATTTTAATCCCTAATGCATGTGCTTTAGTTTTTCATGACTAGGTTCTGGTGGAGAAGGGGTGCTGCATGGGTGGCTACTGCAAGAAGCAGCTAGAAGCCTTCTGTCAGCCCAACAGAGTAAACACCAGCCGACTCAAGGCCAGAGTCATTGTTGACCAATGCCAAGCCCATCAGTGACTGTCATAACGCCTCTGTGAATCACATTTAAGAAGTAAAAAAATGCAAGCACTCACTTTTTGCCACAATGGAAGGGAGTGAGAAGATTTAAGAAAATGTGCAGACACCAAGGGCAGTGAAAGGGGGGTAGGTGGATGTGCCCCAGTGCTGACAGAAGGTGGTCCTGCAGCCTGTGGAGAGGACCATGGTGAAGAGGGTGTTCCCCTGCAGCCCATGGATGATAATGGGGAGCAGAGGTCACATCTACAGCCCATGGAGGACCCCACACCAGAGCGGATGGGGACACCTGAAGGACATTGTGACACCATGGAAAGCCCACATTGGAGTAAGCTCCTGGCAGAGAAACCCTGAAGCCTGTGGAGAGACCAATCAATGCAGGAGGAGGTGTGCTGGGGTACTTGTGACTCTGTGAGGGACCAAGCTGAAGCAGTCTGGGCCTGAAGGTAGGCACTGCATGGAAGGGATCCTCTCTGAGGCAGTTTGTGAAGAGCTGAAGCCCTGTGGGAAAGGACTCACATTGGAGAAGTACGTGGAGGACTGTCTCCTGTGGGTGGGACACAATTCTGGAGCAGGGGAAGGGTGTCTGGAATGCCCCCTCAGCTAAGAAGGAAAACAACTTGTGAGGAACTGACCAAAACCCACTTTCCCCCAGACCTTGCCCCTCCTTGTACCACAATGTGCGGGGGAAGAAGGGAGCAAAATCCGGACTAAAGTTAAGTCTGCTAAGAAGTGAGGGGTGAGTGGAGGTGCTTTAAGATCTGGTCTGTGGTTATTACCTGACCGGTTTCACTGTGTGTGTAGTGTACTAAACTACTAACTTACTAAATTACTAAATTATTTCCTTTATTCTGTGTTGAGTCTGTTTGGCCTGTGACGCTAATTGCGGAATGACCTTTCCCTGTCCTTATCTCGACTCCTAAGCCTCTCAATATATATTTTGTCCCCTGTTCAGCTGAAAAGAGGAGTGATAGAGTGACTTTGGTGGGCATCTGACCTCCAGCCAGGGTCAAACCACTGCAGCATGCCTTTATGAATGTTGGGCAACATTTTTCTTGACATCCTGAGAACTTCAATTTAAGGGTCAGAGCTTCAGTAGGACTTGAGTAACTAAAATACTTAAGTCTTTCTGGAAATCACAGTTTGCATGCCTGAACAATGTATATTAAAACGTAATGCACATTTTTAGTGTCAAAATGAGCCTTCCAGATGAAAACATTTTATGGAATACAATGAAGCAAAGAGATTTGGTTTAAATGATTTGGTAAAAATAATTCCCTTTCAGAAATCATTGAGAAGGCCTCTTGCAAAAGAATAAGCATCCACATTATCACAAAACTCTTTTAAAGCTGGTATAATATTTGACAATAGTGAAATATTTTTTAAAATTGCCATTTTATTTCACCAACAAATCACAAAACTCCGAACAGAAATCTGTATTTCTGTATGTGCACTCATATACACACATATTTTTGAAGAAAGAGAATTTCCCTCCTTTCTTCTTTTACTGTCTTACTCTTTTTGTCTCTCTCTCTCTTTTTTTTTTTTTGTTTTGTTTTTTCCCTATGTCTTTGGGAGTTAAATTCTTTTTCTACTTCTCAGTGACTGCTGGAGAAGGCCTCCTTTCTCACTCGTGGCTATATTCCAGCAATACATTTAAATACTGCTCTGCAATAGCATTCCTCCTCCCTGATTTTTAACTCACAAGCAAGAAAAGTGAATTTGTCAAGGGTTTCTTGCAGCTTTGGGGGAAAGGAGAACCACATACAGCAGCCAACCTACTGCAGTGTCTCTTAGAAATTGATCTTGTTCTGCTGTGACAGAATAAGACTTTGATGATAATGACATTTTCAGCTGCAGACAAAATCCTTTTTAATTTATTTGAAAGGGGAAGAAGCTGAAATGATTTTCTATTCCAGGATGTGCTTTACAGCTTGACTTACTTTTAAGGACTAACTCTCGGTTCAGGGGCAGATGTGGGGTTCCTACTGACATGACCCTGTAGAAACAGGAGCATTCCAAAGAGTAGGAGTTTTTTAAATTATTCATGAAATGCTTTTCCTTAGAGATCACATCCTTCGGTCGATTACTTGAGAACTAAATTAGAGGGGTAACAGCAATGCTTCAGAGTGAACTGACAAACTTTAGCAAACTGTGATATAGATGAAGCAGAGGGGAATAGAATCCATTTAAAAAATGCAAATTATTTTAATTTCTCCTGTGCCTCTCATACTAGTGATGCCATCATGTCCAGTTCCATACCAACCTAACTATAATATTTTTCTTTCCCCTATTGATTTTTGCATATTATTCTTCTTTCCCCCCCTCCCCCCGCCCATGGAAGCAGCTGTATGCTGTCTTAGATTTCCAGAATGCCCCAAGGTCCGATGTCATCTCCAGATACTTGATCCTATTTCAAAGCATCAGATAATTTTTCACTTATATTAAAAAGTGCTTCAGTTTCTAAAATTACTGGTATGTAACCTCAATCAATAGAGAATAAAAGCTATTTTCAGTGTAATAACAGAAAGAACTAAATGATTTCTCTTAAAAAAAGTTTTTGTCACTTTCATGAAAACCTGGGAGTTCTGAGACGCAAATCTGCTTCTAATTCTCCAAAAAGCAGTGTCTGTGCAATTATTTTCAAGGTTTAAAAGTATTTCATGTGCTTAGATTTTTATTTGGTTTTTTAATTCTATCTTCTGACATTAGCATTCCAGCTATGCACATGCAATTTGCCCTTGGATGACTGTTGAGTAGTTCAAAAATATGTTCATACTCTTGGAATATTTTACAAAATTATATTGAATAGGACCAAATTCTTAGGTGTTTTTTGTTTTTTTTTTTTCTTTTTTAGACATACTAAGGAAGAAAAAAAAATCCTGGTGAAAAAAACCAAAAACCTCACAGATGTTTTCCAAGGAAGGAAATGCAATTCTGCAACAACTGATCACATTGCAGTTCCCATCACCAGGAGTGCCTGGGGATTTTCTGTAGGAATAGATATCACTAAAGAGCTTTCCTTCACTGGTCCACCTGATCTGAAGGCAAAGGGCAACTAGGACAATCAGTTCCTTCCATGTTACATTTTCCATTTCTAATGTAGACAGAGAATTGAAAAAAAAAAATGTGTCTACCTAAGCATCACTTTACTCAGTCCATGATTTATGTTTCTGTGGTATCATTACACTTTTAATTATACAGGTATGTATACTCGGTCTATCTAGAATTACAAATGGGAATTAGGCATGTCAAAAGAAACTCTATTGTCTCCTACTGTGGCCCATTTTCATTGGGAGCTTGTCTAGAGGTAAGTACAAGATACCTCAAAGAAAACCAAGTGTATTACAATTCAACATAATTGGTAGCCTGTGCACACTGGATGTTACCTGAATTTTTTTAAAGATTTTTTTGCTCATTGTTTGAGGAAATCTTACAGATTTATGGAAACTTTCTCTGGTGGCAAGAATATGATCAAGTTTTTGATCCTTGAAAACTCAGCAAAAATAAGCACATGGATTTTGTTCCTGGTTCAGAGATAAGATTTGCAATTTTATCCTAGCACTTTGTGTTTATTTATGATTGGAATTAAAATAATGAATGTACAGAGATAGCTTTTATATAATATCTATGTAAGCAACACTGCCATAAAAATAAAATTTTATGTTTAAGGGTTGTGTTTGGGTAGAAACAAATATTTTCTTTGTGTCTTTGTGTGCATGCATCTGTGTAGATATTTGCAGATAGATATTGATACAGATATAGACAAAGATATAGGTACATTCTCTTAAAGAAATAAAAAAAAAACCAACAAACCCCACATACAGAGGACTTGCTCAGCTGTTTGAAACCAACACCTCTGTTTTCAAAGACAGAATTAAGCATTGCCACTTAAAGATTTGAGAGGAGGGCATCTTTAAAGAACTGAAGAATTCTGAAAACTTGAACATTTCAAATACTTGTTTACCTTACTGTTAATCTAGGGCAATTGAAATAAAAAGAAAAAGAAAAATTCACATATCACAGGGACAAGGCTTCTAATAGGAAATTGTCTTTAATATATATAAAAAACCCAAAAACAACAAAACCAACAAACAACCCCCAAAAAATCTAGTAACAAGTTATAAAGTACCCAAAAGCACTGAAATGAAACATCACTGACCATCAGAGACCACTTTTTTAACTAAGATGCTGATAGATTTCCTAACACAAATTAGATTCCTGTCTATATAAGTTTTAGTATCCTCTACCTGAAAAAAATTCAATATACTTGCTCCATTTTGACTTGTGTACTTTAGCTCATAAGGTCACAGCAACCCTCTTATCAGCCAACAGCAGAGCTGCAGCTACAGTAGGAGATGCCATCTTAGATTAATGCAAGTGAAAATTGCCTGCAATTTTTTATACTTCTGTCTCTTGTGTGCACTTTAAAGTTTCATTTTTATCTCAGAACACCCTTGGTCATACAACTCCTCATACTTCAGGAAAATATTTGAATTCATCCTTAGTTATAATTATTTTTCTAGAATTTGTGAGAGACCAAAATACAATAAGTCCAGGAATTAAGCGTGAATCAATGTAAATATATAATTTTCTGCCTTAAATGTACTCTGAAATTACTATAACTTTCATTTCATTTTTTCTATCTTAGACGAAGTATCAGCCAAAACTTGAATTTCTCCTATCAGAAAAAACAATCAGATTTTTTTTGATATCCTTATCATTCATGGAGTAGATAATTTTGACTGATGAATGACTCTTTTGTGTATTTTTTATACTGACACATGAATGTCATATCTTTATATTGCTGGCAGTTTGTATTGCAGTCTCTAATAAAAAAGCAAGATCTTTTACCAATTTCAACAGTTCTACATGAATAGTAAGAAGTCCAATATTTGTGGGCTTCTGTACTGCTGCAAAGAATAGAGTAAAAATTCTGCAATTAATTTAACACAAATTTTAAAAGAAAAGAAAATAGAAAAAAAAAAACAAACCAAAACACAACAGAAAGACATGCAGGAATTATAGAAAATATATAAAAGTATATAAAAGTATAAAAATTTTAGCTTTGTGCTCCCTGCCACTTCCCCACCACCCCCGGATTATAAAATAAAGTACCTTTCCAGAAAAGTGTTTTATTAAAAATGCTGTAAACTTAATTAAACTGAAGAGGTCTTACTGAATTTTGAAAATGATTGTTGATTTCCATCTGTCTTTTGTAATTTTGTCATCAAAGTGAAAAAGCCTTAACACGGAAAACAATACATATAAATCTACATTATGATCTTGAGTTAACCCAAGTCTGAGGATGCATTATTCTTTGCTGAATAAAATCTTTTAACAGATTACTGCCATATAAAGTAATAATTATTTCCAGAAAGTTATCACTTTTAGCATCATTAATGGTGAAATGTAAAGATAAAATGTGTTCAGAAATATGCCTGAGACATACCTGTTTCAGATGACTGTGTACCGGCAAAGTGTGCACAGTAATCACAACAACCACTTTTGTCCATGCCACATCTTATTAAAAGGATCTTTGTGTACAACTGTGGAGGACAACCGTATCAAGCCTAACACATTCTGAAGTCAGCATAGTTTGAGGCACTGAAAATTGAGCATGGAAGCTGCTATTAGATTGTATAAATTATTCATATTTTTAGCAAAATTCTCATGTGGAAAGCAAGGACTGTAAAAAAGAGTTAGACAACGTAAAGAATACCATAGCAAGCAAATCCAAATTGTTTGCTACAGTCACAGCATCATAGGAATATTAAACTACATTTAAATAACATACGTTATAATGTATTTCAGGAAGATATTTTCACAATTACAAATAAAAGTTATTTACAAAAGGAGGAGAGACAAGGGACTGAGAGTCCCCTTTTTGTGTAAAAAGGATAATGAGAAAATGTTAACGTTTATAAAGTTTTAGCTAAACAATTTGAGTTTTAACTGGTTTACGTATTTAATTATTCATACAATCAAAAAAAAAAACCAAAAAAAAACTTTAGGCCTTCACCAAGACAATGACTGACAGGAAAAGATCTGGATAGATCCATCTCTAAGTTCTGACTTACACAAGGTTCTGACAAATTTGAAACTGTTTTAAACTTCCACACAGAAAAGTTACATAATACTTATTATATTTATAACAGTAGTCTTTTGCCTGCAGAGAATTGCAGAAGTTATTAAAAAGAAATAAATTAATTATCCTTTATAATACATGCTGGTGTTTATATTGCTGGACAGTATATGAGAAATTGTCTATGGGATCCAGAAAAAAAACAAAACACCTGACTAGAGATGATAAAAATTCCCCCCCACATAGTGCAAGAAAAGATTTTGTGGAGAAGATTCCAGCGGATAATTAAGGAAACAGTTTTTTCCATGCTATTACTTCAAAGTTTGATTGGACTAAAATAGTGTTCCGTGACAAATCTACTCAAAGTGGCTGCATTTATACTGACATAATGACTTAGCTGTAAATAGGCTAATAAATAAAAGGCATCTCAGTTTTAAACCTAATATTTTTACTCACAAACATATTTTAAATCTTAGTCCTTAAGCAAAGCATGTCATTTAATAAATCCTGTTTCAAATTGCAATGATACTAACAAAGAATTGAAGTTGCAATGGTTTTGGATGGAATAGAGTTCATTTTCTTCATAGGAGCTCCTATGGGGCTTTGTTTTGGATGTGTGACCAAATCAGTGTTCATAACACAGGGACATTTCAGCTATTTCTGAACAGTGGTAGAGAATGTCAAGGTCTTTTCTGCTTCCTCACACCACCCCGTCAGTGCGTAGGCTGGAGGTGACAAGAAATTGAGAAAGTATGCCACTGGCATAGCTGTTCCAAATGGACCAATGGGATATCTCATACCATATAATGTTATATTCCCCATATAAAACTAAGGAATGAAAGAGGAAAGGGGGACAATTGAAGGGATGCTTTTTGACTTCCCAAGTAACAATTACGAGTGATGGAGCCCTGCTTTCCTGGAGGTGGCTGAACACCTGCTTGCCCATGGGGAGTGGTGAATGAATTCCTGGGTTTGCTTGTATGTGTGCAGCTTTTGCTTTACTTATTGAACTTCCTTTATCTCAACCCATGAGTTTTCTCACTTTTACCCTTCTGATTCTCTTTCCCATCCCACGGGTAGAATGAGTAACTGTCTGTCAGGACTGAGGCAATGGAAACCTTAAAGTGATAGGAAAGTTAGACTCTTCCATTTGTTTCAGTCTGAATTTATGTCAGTTTAAAGCGAGCATGAAGTCACCACCTAATGGAGCCACATTTTTTTTTCTTATTACTATAAAAAATGTAAATGTAAAAACATGGTTACCATGGGCTAACTTCTTACTGATAAACTGGTTACAAAATATACACAGTATGTTGTGGACAGGTTACCCTCAGCCTTTAATTCAACTACAAGTTCACATATATAATAAGTACAGAGGATACAAAGCACTACATTTACGTTAAATGCACACTCACATTACAATCAATGAACATCTAGTCATTGTAGGTGGTAGAGCATAAAAGAGCTATTCAATTAACTTTGCTTAGCCAAATACCTCTTGAAGTTCGATTGATTATGTCGAGTGGATTCCTACTGCCTATAATGTCTACATGGATTGCATGCAAAAGCAGAGAAAAGATACAGGAGATTATAGTATCATGCTGAAGTACTGTATATAGGGAATAGGAAGTTCAAATAGTTACTTGGTGAAGAGTAAGTAGAAAGAAGTGTCAGCAAGGTTTGGGATCCTTTAGGTGATGAAAAGTTTGAGGAAACATTAAGTAGAACAAAGAGCAAACAGCTATGATTCAGAGATGAAAAAAAGATGTTTAGGTGACTGGGCAGAATTGCTTCAGCTAGGAAAGTCAGAAGTTTAACAAAACTGAAGAGAGGGACCCACACTCAAGCAGGTTTTCTGGTGGAACTTGTGACCCTGTGGGGGACCGTGCTGGGGCAATCTGTTCCTGAAGGTCTGCACCACATGGAAGTCACACTAGGGTAGTTGGTGAAGAGTTGAAGCCCCGTGGAGCAAGGAAAGAGTGTGAGGAGACCTTCCCGAGGAGGAAGGATCAAGAGCAACAACAAATGACGAACTGACCTCAACCTCCATTCCCTGTGCCACTCAGGGGAAGGAGGTAGAGAAATCATTAATAAAGTCAAGCCCAAGAAGAAGGGAGGGGTTTAAAGATTTTATTTTATCTTTTATTATCCTACTTGGTTTTCACTGGGTAATAAATTAGATGGGTTTTGTTTGTTTGTTTGTTTGTTTGTTTGTTTCCCACCATGATGCTAATTGAGGAATGATCTCTCTCTGTCCTTATTTCAACTCCTAAGCCTCCTAATATATATTTTCTCCCCTGTCTAGTTGAAAATGAGAGTGATAGAGTGACTTTGGTGGGCATCTGGCCTCCAGCGAGGGTCAAACCACCACACAAGTATAAAAGACCTTGCATTTAAACACAATTATACTTGTAGTTTTATAATTAGTGAGAAATTAATGCATAATTAGTCTTACAGTTTAGAGGACGGTAACTACAGCAAAAAAACACTTTCCTCATAACCTGAATATTACGGGATATTACGAGTAGCTACGACCTATAGCGGCAGAAGGAATTTTACTGCTCAGCCTCTGGAGCCTCACCCAGTGCCTGAGCACCTAGGGTCTCTGCCCAGGCTGAGGGATGTGTCTCCCACTTTCTCCTATGCAGGTTCTACTAGCAGTGAAGCTGAACATGTATCTCAAACACACAGACAGACAGACAGACACACACACCCCCCCCATACACACAGAGCATGGCTCCACAGGTCTCCATCCTACTGGCTGGTCCAGCTTGGTGCTCATTAGCAAACCTAGAACTTACACACTCATCCCACAGGCACCTCACATCATGGGTCCCACCAGATACCTCCACAGACCGTTCACCTGCCTGATACCCCTGCTGGAACTATGGGCCAGAGAGACATCTTGAAATTACTCCAGTGTTAGTAAGTAGGTACTGTCTTTTGATTGATGCTTTTACCTTCTTAGACACAAAGCTAATCATCAGATAATTGCTAATCCAGAAAATCATGCATCATTAGTTCCAGCATTCATAGAGCTGGTTACTTAAAAATTGTGATGCTACCTCTAGCAAGCAACAAAGTTACATTAGTATAAAATAATGTTCACTTTGTTTAGTTCATTCTTTTTTTAGGTATAAATTAAACCCTTATTTATTTCCAGCTTCTCAGCAAGAACATAGAGAATGTTGTTATAAGATTAGCTGGAACACTGAATCCTACCTGTTTTGCAATAGAAGTGTGGTTATAAAACGGTAATCTGTTAAATAAAAACGTTAAAGATACATATTTGCCTTGGGAGGGCAATTTTTGACTCGTCCATGTGAGATTCACAAAGAAAGTTTTAAAAAACATGTAACTGTCATCCTTACTGTCTATTTTTGATTTCCCATTTACTTCTGTTCATTATCATCCCTGTTATTAGTGAGTGAACTCTTGCAATGAATCTACCAATTTGGGGTTTTTTTGTGTGTGTGTGTGCATATTTTCCCCATGTACTATGCTTTCCTAAGACATACCAGGTTTGCATATCGATATTTTTCCTTGCAGACCCTTAAGGAGCTCATTTCTCAACAGCAACACCAGACCCTACAGTATAATCCTTGACTTATTTTTCTGTCAACTATTGTTCTACACCTACACAGTCTTTTCTGTTTGTTGCTGTCTAGAGGATTCAGCGCTGACCCTGCCTGCTCAATGTGCAGGGACTCATGCCTGCAAGCACTAAGGCTTTGTACGACTTATCCCTGCGCCTTTACTTGTCATATCAGCAGCTTCATCTACAGAAATACATTCTGACTGAGTAAGCCCGAGGTAGACAATGCTTAATTCTCCATTACAAAATCTTCCAGGAAGAGAAGAGAGATTCAGCTGCAGGGCATCCATCCTGTCAGCACCCTATTATCCTAACACACCGTTTACTCTGTTAATGGTTTTAAGCTGGCCTTATTCATTCTGATTATCGTGTTAGAGCCTTGCCCTGGATCACTGTGCAGCAGTACACAGCATATTTTTATTCAGCTACTATTCTGAGACTCCAGGTATTTGCCTTTATTTTACCTACTTATTGTCTACCTATGAACAAATGGAGTTCAGAAAATTTCCAGTACTTGAATTAAATGTTACAAAGTCAAAATGTGAGCTACTTGAAAAGGAAAACAGTTGAAATAAAGTAAATAAAAGTAGAAACATCTGTTAATCAAAAGCAAATTATAGTTCCTAGGTTCTTTCATAGCAGAAAAAATAGATCCATGCTTTGCATTGATGTGCATGCAACACAGTCCATATACGAGATAACAGATAACATATACCTGTATGTTGGATCACAAAGATCACACATCATTTACTGTTTTCCTCCACGTATTTTTTATCCCTAAGGCTTCTAGCACCTTACAGCAAACATATGACATCGAATAAAACAATCATAAGCCACAGCATTAATATCCCGCACAAAGAAATAAGGAGTGATTTAGGTCATTGTCAACCTGTGATTTATTAAACGTACCTCAAATATCATGAAATTATTTCTCAGCATTTTATGGAGTATTTTTCAATTAAATATATATTTCAAAACTTCATTATGATTCTGACTACATCCAGTTGAAGGTGAGAGTGGTGACAAAGTTTTGCAAAACATAGCTGGGTTTTCAAAGGACCAAAAGGTAGAATAAGTAATTCACATAGAAAGTTCATAAAACCTCAGAACATCAAAGTGTTCTGAAAATTTCAGATTTTAATTTCTAGGAATGTTTTTAGTATTCGGTAATTTTGTTTAGTGTTCAACTTTATTCTTCTTAAATTCATAGAAATTATACAATTGTATTTACTCTGTTCTTTCCTTTTTTCCCCACATTTTCAAACTATACTTTCTTTTTAAAAGCACATAATACTGAAGAGAATTTTGGTCATATAACAGTATGTGAAAAATTGGCTTCAGACAATAAACCTTATGTTATTCTGATTATATCTGTTAATCACTTATTGAGGAGAAACTGATTAACATATAGAGATCTTCTCTCTTGCTTCTTGTTTTAAGGGAAATATATTTTAAAAAATTACAATCTGATATTACTTTTAATTTATCATGTGACTAGCACCACTTTACAGCCTAGGAAAAAGTATCAATATGAAACTTTACATTGTTAGTCATGCTTAAATCATCAACACTCTCTCTATTTTTTGAGGAATACACTGGGATTATATTCATAAAGAGTTTGCAAGAATTTTTCCATAAAACCACATCAGGCCTCTAAATAAGTGCTGTAAATCACAAGAGTCACAGAATGTGAGGGATTGGAAGGGACCTCAAAAGATCAGCTAGTCCAAACCCCCTGCCAGGGCAGGATCACCTACATTAGGTCACACAGGAATGTGTCCAGGTGGGTTTTGAATGTCTCCAGAAAAGAAGAATCCACAACCTCTCTAGGCAGCCTGTTCCAGCACTCCGTCGCCCTCACAGTGAAAAAATTTTTCCTTATGTTCACATGGAATGTCCTATGCTCCATCTTGTATCCGTTGCACCTTGTCCAATCACTGAACATTACTGGGAAGAGCCTGGCTCCATCCTCCTGACTCTCACCCTTCACATATTTATATACATTAATGGGGTCACCCCTCAGCCTCCTCTTCTCCGAGCTAAAGTGACCCAGGTCCCTAAGCCTGACTTCATAAGGAAGGTGTTCCACTCCCTTAATCATCTTTGTGTCCCTTCTGTGGACACTTTCAAGAAGTCCTCTGTCCTTCTTGAAGTGAGGAGCCCAGAATTAGACACAGTATTCCAGATGCAGTCTCATCAGGGCAGGGTAGAGTGGGAGGAGAACCTCTCTTGACCTACTAATCATACCCTTTCTAATGCACCCCAGGATGCCATTGGCTTTCTTGGCCACAAGGGCACATTGCTGGCTCATACTCATCCTGCTGCACACCAGGACCCTCCAGTTCCCCTTCCCCTATGCTGCTCTCCAACAGGTCCATCCTCAGCCTATACTGGTACATGAGGTTGTTCTTCCACAGATGCAAGACTCTACACTTGCCCTTGTTGTATTTCATTAAATTTCTCTCCAGCCTATCTAGGTCTTGCTGAATGGCAGCATATCCTTCTGGTGTGTCAGCAGCTCTTCCCAGTTTTGTGTCATCAGGAAACTTGCTGATGATGCACTCTGTTCCCTCATCCAGGTCACTGATGAGCATTGACAGCATTGAATAGTACTAGTCCCAGTACTGACCTCTGAGGAACTCTGCTAGATAAAGGCATCCATCTAGACTCTGCCTCATTGACTGCAACCCTCTGACTTACTTCCTTCAACCAGTTCAGAATCCACCTCACTACCCGGTCATCCAGACCACATTTCCACAGTTTAGCTGTGAGCATGCTGTGGGAGATGGTGTCAAATGATTTACTGAAATCAAGGTAAACTAAATTCACTTCCTTACCACCATATAACCACTTAGTTATGTCCTCTAAAAGGCTACCATACTGGTCAAGCATGACTTCCTCTTGGTAAAACCATGTTGACTGCTCCTAACAGCCCTCTTAACCTTGACATGCTGTGGTGGTTTGGCCCTGGCTGGAGGTAAGATGCCCATCAAAGTTGCTCTATCACTCCTCTTTTTCAGATGGACAGGGGAGAAAATATATATTGAGAGGATTAGGATTCAAGATAAGGACAGGGAGAGATCATTCCGCAATTAGTGTCATGGGCAAAACAGAGTCAACACAGAATAAAGGAAAGAAAACTCTCTAATTTATTACACTGCACTACACACAGTGAAACCAGAGTCGGACAACCAGAACTGTGACCAGATCTTAAAGCACCTTCCCCCACCCCTCCCTTCTTAGGAGACTTAACTTTAGTCATGATTTCTCTCCCTTCTTCCAGGGGAGGTGGGTTCGGGTAGGGTCTGGGGTAATGGTGTTTCGGTCAGTTCCTCACAAGTTGGTTTCCTTCTTGGCCGGGGGCAGGGGCATTGCTCACACCCTTCCTCTGCTCCAGCGTGGGGTACCACTCATGGGATACAGTCCTCCACAGACTTCTCCAGTGTGAGTCCTTTCCCACAGTGCTTCAGCTCTTCACCAGCTGCCCCAGTGTGGGTCACTTCTATGGGGTGCAGTCATAAATCATAGAATATCTCTCAGTCTCTCAGGTCCAGACTGCTCCAGCCTGGTCCTCCAGGGAGTTACCAGCCTCCCCCCAGCAAACCTGCTCCAGCATGGATCTCTCCCTCACTCACCTCTGTGTCTCTATCTCTCTCCACCACCTGCAAGTGCTGGCAGAGGCTTACTCCAATGCAGGTCACAGCGCCTTCTTAATGTCTCCATCTGCTCCAGTGTGGGGCCTTTCCACAGGCTGCAGGTGGGGTCTTGGCCTTTTCCATGGGCTGCAGGGGGACACCTACTCCACCATGGGCTTCTCCACAAGCTGCTGGGGCATCTTTCTCTCCAGCACCTAGGGCACATCCTCCCCACCCTCTTCCCTGGCCTTGGTGCCTGCACAGTTTATTTCATCTTCTCAGTCTCTTCTCTGGAGGTGAAAAGTGGCTGCTAACATTTTTTTTTTTACTTTTTAAATGTGATTCACAAAGGCACTATGACCATTGCTAATTGGCTTGGCCTTGGTCCACAACAACTCCTGCCTTGAGTCAGGTGGTGTTTACTCTCTCAGGCCTACAGAAAGGTTCTAGTTGCTTCTTGCAGAAGCCACTACTTCAGGCCCCCCTTCTTTACCAGACCCCAGCCTCACAAATTGTACCACATGCTCGGAGACAGCACCAATGATAAGTTGTACCATCATCTTTCCAGGGATGGAGGTGAGGCTGACCAGTCTGTAGTTATCTGCATTGTTCTTGCCCTTTTTGAAGACTGGACACTGGAGTGACATTTCCTCTCCCGTTCTCAGGCACCTCTCCTGTTTCCCACAGCTTACCAAAGACGACAGAGAGTGGCTTAGCAATGACTTCCACCAACTCCCTCAGCACTTGCCAGTGTATCCCATGAGGAACCATGGATTTATGGATTACCATATTGCTTAATTGATGCCTAACACAGTCCTCAGCAACCAAGGCAACTCTTCCTTTATCCTAACTTCCTATGGGGCCTCAGGGGTCTGTTGCTTGTAAGGACAGTCTCCAGCAGTATAGACAGAGACAAAGGTGGCATACAGCAACTCCACCTTCTTAGTATACTCTGTTGCCCAGCACCCACCTCATTCAGCAAAGGGCCTACATTGCCTCTAGTGTTAGTTTAGTCTACAACATATTTGAAGAAGCCCCTTCTGTTGTCCTTGACCTGCCTTGCAAGGCTTAATTCCAGGAGGCCTTAGTTTTCCTAGTTGCCTCCTTACATGCTCTGATAACAGCCTTATATTCCTTCCAGGGCTCTATGCAGCAACAGCCATTCTGTATAGCCTGTATGTCCAATCATACCCTGTGCCTTTGTGAGGTATAAGTAGAATTTCACAAGTGATAACAAGCAACAAAGCTGCTGAAGGCTCTAGAGAGCAAGTCTTATGAGCAGCAGCTGAAGGAGCTGGGATTGTGTAACCTGAAGAAAAGGAAACTAAGGGAGATCTTATCACTCTCTACAACTACCTGAAAGGAGGTTGTAGCCTTGGGTCTTGGTCTCTTCTCTGGAGTCATTGGACAAGAGGAAAGTGCCTTGAATAGCTCCACAGGAGCTTTATTGAACGGGTTGTCAAGCATTGGAACAGGCTGCCCAGAGAAGTGGTTGAGTCACCATCCCTGTAGGTATATAAAAGACATGTGGATGTGGTTCTTAGGGACATGGTTTAGTGGTGGACTTAGCAGTGCTAGGTTAACAGTTGGACTTTTCCAACAAAAAATTATTCTATGATTCTAAGTCTAAGCAAGGCTTCTAGTAACTCTATAGGGGCATCTATGGGATGAATTAAGGTAAAATGGACACCAAGCACCTTAGTTTTAGGAGGCCGATAGGAATCAGACATTTCTACTTTCAAGAGTTGATGGCTATATTCTCCAGTATTCAAATTTCAACAGAAATTACTTCCCTACACGTTAACTTCAATGAAGCCAACACAAATCACACACCTGAGGTGTCAGGGAAGGCAGCAGGTCTGCCAGCAACCTGACTCTTCTCAGAAGGAATAGGCTTGCACAATATCCTTGCATTCCGGTGAAACAGGAAAGTTACTCATGCTACAGGGTTTTTGTAATCACGTTCACAAAACGCGGTGGCCTTGAAGGCAGGGGTACAGACTGCTTTAAACCAAGAAGGAGTTGTGGGAAGGTGTTTGGGAGTAAGTGAACATGTCATGAAACAACTGTGCAGATAGTTTCAGACATCAATGGTAAACTAACAATGCTTAGCTATAACATACGCTTATCAGATCCTGTTATATTCACTAACCAATCAGCTTGGTGTGAACAGTGTGTGTAACCAATTAGTTTTCTATTTGCCACATTTGCAGTAACATATATTAAAATCTGTGTTCTTTCTCTCAATAAATGGCTTCAACTTAATTCATATAGAATTCTGTGTTGCCCATTGCTGATCTCTGCACCAATGTGTTGGTTTTTTTCTCCCCTTTCTCTCTCTGGTTAAAGTCTGCCAATCAAAAATATCAAAGAAAGATTAGAGTTTAGTGACTAGCAAATACTGCTCTGAGATTCTATGTATTTCAAGATTAAATGGTAGGAACTATTTTAGAAGACTAAAGTATTGAAGTAATGAAAGAAATAATTCCTGTTAAATAACGTACAAATACTGTGTTTTTAAGACATAGAGTAGATGTGTGTCCATTTAAAAAAAAATAAAATCTCAAGTTGTTGTACGAGGATCTTTCAAGATTTAGCAGTTCTATAGAGTGACACTTTGTCTACTGAAGTGGGAACACAGAACACTGATGGGTCTGCTAATTCTGCAAGTGAATTATTTTTTATACCATCATCACTGAAACACAGCTGTGATAACAAATTAGGTTCTTGTTCAGGGTCTTCCAGCAGGCACATAATATTTTTTTCTGCCACCATCATAGTCATCATACTTGGTTAGTCAAAGGAGTAGAATTGATACCAACATTTCTCACAGGGAAAAGTAATTCCACAGAATTTCAGAAATAATGTGAATCCATTCTAAATCTGTACATACACAGAAGAATATTGGCATCAATACTAGAGAGAAATGTGGGGTTTTTTTTCATTTGTAGTTTGTGCATATCAAAAAGTTGTAAATTACAGAATGAAAATGTATTATAGAATAAGCTGGAGCAAAAATTAAACAAAAAGTGTCAGGATCATGAGAAAATCCATCCAGACTATACATAGCCTTTAAGACTGAATTTGTTTTATAAGAAATACAATTACGATTTAAAATCAGCTCTGTTTTGTCACTGTAGTACAATTAACAAAGTAAGTCAATTCTGCTGGAACCTCATGTTTATTTGAAGTGGGTATCATATGTGCAAGCTACAAACTGGTTTGTCTTAACTACAATATTCCTTAAGATAGCTGATTGAATACACTTTTTTAACAGGCAAGGCAAAACTTGAAAGCATTTACAGAAGGGAAGTCATCCTGATAATTGATAGTCAGAAGATTTTTATTATACTCCAGTGCTTTACTAACAGGACTATTAATCCATAATACTCTCCTTTTTTCATTGTGTCTTTGTACCTTTTATATTAATGAATGTAAGTAAAGAAAATGTCTATCATTTAATGTGTAATCTAAGTCTGAATATTAGATTTAATGCAGTAATTGAGTTCTGTCTTTATATTATCAAGATTTTTCTGATCTGTACTGCAGAAAATATAATTACATCCATGCAGCTGGGTCTTATGATAGAGCAGAATGTTTAACCTGTTTGTTTGATTTATGTTTTATTATCTGTCAGGATTTTTCCAACACCTAACTGTAAAGGTCAGCATTAGGATGCCTAGCTAATGACTATGCAAAAAAACCAAAAACAAAAACAAAAAAACCAACAGAAAAAAACCCCAAAAAAACCAAAAAACCCAGTGATTGGGCAGTGATCAGAGAGACATTGTCAAAGTGGAGAACTCCGATAACCAAAACCAATTACTCCTAAATCCATCACTGGCAATTGTCCTTATTGCAAAACACACTAAGATGATCCAGTAGAAGAAACTCTCTCCAGAATGCTGTTCAAACTAAATGTGACTTAGTGAGGAAGGGTCTAATTTTGGAACTGAACATTTGGGATTTCACAGGATTTATCATGGGCTATCTAGGAAAAGGGTTGGGGGAGGGGAAAGACCAAGACAGATCAAGGAGGAACAGGTTGGATAAAATGGAAGGAGAGGAATAAAAGGAGCCAGTCATTTGTAAGCTGGCAACTGATCAGTACACTTGACTGACTGAGCTCTGTAGTTTTTCCTTTTTTGTGTGTGAATATGCTTATTTTTCTGTGGGTAGGAAGGAATGAAGATGAGGTGATCACCTACTGAACTTGAAGTTTCATCGAGTGAGCAGAAGAGGTCTGGGAGTTTGCTGTTTGGTTTGGTGCCAGAATTTACAGTGACCAAGTCTGAGAGCTAGAAAAACCTGTTTTGTTTTGTTTTTTTAATATGTGCTCAGGACTGCTTTCTGGCTCTGAAGGTATCTGGCATTGAACGACACAATTTTAAACTGTTAAACTTTCTGTTTCTGAGTAAGGTTCATTGCATTAACCTCCTTATTAATGAATGGTTCTTCACCCACATAGCCATCAGAAACATGTTCACAGAATCACGGAATCACTAGATTGGAAAAGACTTTTAAGATCAACAAGTCCAACTGTTCCTGTCCTGTGCTAAAACATATCCCTAAGTACCTCATCTACCCTTTTTTTAAACACATCCAGGGATGGTGACCCAACCACCTCCCTGGGCAGCCTGTTCCAGGCCCTGACAACTCTTTCAGTGAATTTTTTTTCCCAACATCTAATCTGAACCCATCCTGGCGCAGCTTTGTGCCATTTCCCCTTGTCCTATCTCCTGTCATCTGCCTGAAGAGATCATCGCCCACCTCTCTACAACCTTCCTTCAGGTAATTGTAGGTGGTGATAAGGTCTCCCCTCAGCCTCCTCTTCTACAGACTAAAGAACCCCATCTCCCTCAGCCAGTCCTCGTATGTTTTTTCCCTCCAGCCCCTTCGCCAGCCTGGTTGCCCTTCTCTGGACTCGCTCAAGGACTTCAATGTCCTTCTTGTAGTTTAGTAATTCTTTGGGATAGGACTAGTTGACTTCTGCCAAAATCATGTCAGGGACCATTCTGACAACTGTACAATATAGCCAATTAAGTTCTAGCACCTGGGAGTATTCTTAGCACCACTAAATTTCTGAAATATACAGAGCCTCACAGATTTCATAGTATCTGTTTCAACTTATGGATGTTTTATTTTTGGGGGTTTTTTTGGTTTTTTTTTGGGGGGGGGAGGGGGGTGTTTTGGGTTGGGTTGGGTTTTTTTTTTGGTAGCTTATTTTTCTTATTTAATTTTCTAAAATATTGTACCTGTTCATTATTTTTTTTTTTTTTTTTTACTTAAATTTAATGGCAAAGTTATTCATTCAAAAGAGAAATATTTTATTTCTTGAAAATCTAAAGAAAAAAAATTAGTTACTAGTAGCTAAAAATATTTACCACTTTAAAGGGAATATATATTATGTAGCACTTTTCTAAGACCCTCATTTATCAGATTATAAAACAGAAAATTGTCAGATTGGTTTCTGAAACCATCTTCTCTGCATTTAATAGTTTTCTAAAATTTAACTGCTTTTTAGTAAATATGTCCAGAGTTATTCAGATGTGAAAAAACCTCTATAAAGTTACCTGTCTATTTGTGACTGACACTGCTTCAGTAATATTTATTAGAAGAGAGGCAAGTACATTTAGTAACAGTTAGAAGATGACAGAGAGAACCTTAATTAAGAACCCCTCTTAAAATAATGATCTTTAAAAAGATCTTCAGCTGAATCATAATACCATTATTCAATTACATTTTGACAGTGAACTCTGTCTGAATGGAAGTTTCACTCATGTTTCACAGTTGGTGCATCCATCCATCCAGTATTCAGAACAACAGGGTATTTTTTAAGATACATGAACCTATTCATTGGCAATAAATAACCAAAGGATTAACTTACCTTCCCCCAAAATGGAAAAGCTAGATTTCTGCTTCACATAATAGCAGCTTATTCACAAAGCTATACGGTATCTCAGATGAAGGGGTGCTTTTCTGAACCTAGTTTCTATGTAGGCAGGAAAGCAAATGTGTGAGGTTGAACTGTGATCAAGTAAAAAGAAATTCACATGAATCATCCAGGTGCAACATAAGGATCAAAGAGCTTCTTGAGTATTAACTGACAGCATCTTAGAGATTATACCACTGAAATGACCATGACTATACTTTTCCTATTTCACATACTTTCCCCACAGCATTAGTTCCTGCCTCCTGTGAGAGGACGAAGAGTGGATTTGCTGACAGGACCTAAAGTATAGTTTTCCTGTTAGAATAACTTATAATTTGTTTATTTGAGAGAGGAGAAACTTGTGGTTCCTATCATTGTTCCCTGGGTGTCTTCTATTTATATACCTCCTCCCTACTTGAGAAAAACTGTTGACCTGAATTCCTACAGAGACTTTGATTGGAAGGGTGAAAAGAACACCAAAGAAAAGAGATTGAATTTTATATATATAAACAAATTTAAGGGCATTTTTAGTGTGCTCTGTGTTTATTGATTTGGACTATGAGTGTTAGTATTACTGCAGCCAGTCTGGTAGCAATGTTGTACCTATTAACTACAGTTAGACAACCATCTCTCTTAACACAAATCCAGAGTCAAATTTGTATTACATAAAGGGCTGATGCCTGCTAATTAGTGACTGCATAGGTTTCCTATGTCTCTTACCATACACAATATTCCACAGGGCTAAATTAAAGCTATGCATCTGACCTCTAGAAAATCACAGCTCCAGCAAGCCTAAATCATCTTTGAGGCAAAACAGAGAGGTCTCTGCACTTGTAGAACAGCTCATAGACTTTCAGTCTTTTCCTAATAATGACAAAAGTAGATTATTATACAGTGCGAAGCAGGAAGAGCTTTATAAGACATAGTAATTCATAAACATATGTTAAAGCATCAATGTCTCTCTGCATTTTTGTTTCATTTGATTAGGTAGAGGGAGAAAGAAGAAAATGATGCACTTATTTTCCTTTATTGCAGTACAGGCTTATTAGAGACATTTCTAGTCCAGAAAAGTGATTGAACCATAAAAAAAAAACCCTATCTGTCTCACATTTAAATTATCTAAATACCGTAACTGTGCTACCCTTTCTGATGATAGAAAGTCAGAATCTATGGAAGGTTTATTGAGAAACCTAGATGCTTCTGATGAACGCATGTGGCAATATTTTATGCAAGGTGATAAAAGAAATGCTGGATCTGATGCAGAGGTGTAATTAACCAGAAATTTAATAATAAGCACATGAGCTACAGAGTGGACACCCATGATTTGTATTTTACCAAGTCAAAACCACAGGTAAGCCAAAGCATCAAGTTTTCTGCATTTTACTTTACATGCATGTGACCTTCCAGGATACAGTTGGTCAGTTCATTAGTTGGACTGGACCCGAAATTCAATACTATGTTAGTTTCAAAACCTTAGGCTGTATTTCATCAGTTTACAGGAAAGACCTGTAGATTCTGGTTAATAACTTAAAAATCAGGTAACAATACTATTACTGTTGCTGTGGGGTTGGATTTTTCCATTTTAGAAATTCAACTTCCTGATTTTTTACTCTCTCCACATAATTTGTACATTACAATTCACTGGTACCAGTGGATCAAAACTAAAGCTCTGAAATAGGATTCACCTCTAGAAAACATTTGATGAATATGCAGTCCTATCTAAAAATCAGCGATGAGGGACTTTAGAGCTAAACCTTTAGGAAGATCAGGCATTTTAATCCTTGTATTAACATTGCAATGCTGTGGAACTCTTTCCTATTGGATACTGCAGAAACCATGTTCACTAAACTTCAAAACATAATCAAAGCAGTTCCTGGAAAAATAATCTTTCAAGGGTTATAAATACAGTCACAGTCTCTGCTTGAAAGATCCTCTCCGGCTAGTCAACTCCTTTGTGCTTGTTCTCTTTCCTGTATTTTTCCTTCTGCATATGTTGGAGTTGTAGTTTTGCGTAGCTGGGTACTGGGAGGGAAGGGGGTCTGCAGAGATGGCTCCTGCGAGAAGCAGCCAGAAGCTCTCTGCAGGCCCCAGAGAGTAAACATCAGCCAGTTCAAGGCCAGAGTTGTTGCTAACCAAGGCTGAGCCAATTGGTGATAGTCATAGCACCTCTGTGCTATGTTGTCATCCCTTCACACAGCAGCCAATAATAATTTAACATTTGCCGATAATTCACCGTCATCTACCAATTACTATTTATGAGACAAAGAGGTGTAAGAAGTCTAAAACTTGTCTTTGTTTCATCATGGGTTTCAATGTTTTTCTTAGAAATATGGACTTAATTGAATATTTTTCTTTGTAGAAACTGAGAATCAAATTCAAGCTTTTGAATAAACAAATAAACAAACAAACTAATAAATAAATAATCACCCTTTTGCTTTAATCTTATGCTATGAAAGATAGCCAAATCTCAGAAATGCTTCAATGGTAACTATATATATGTCCAAAATGAAATACATTTTTGAGACATAATTATCACATGTCCAATACCAACAGTTTTCAAACCATGAAAAGAAAACAAACCCAAATTATGTAAAACCTTATTGATAGCATACACATGGCTTGTCCTTTTAATTATTTTTCTTTAAAATACGCTGTAGGGAAGGATGGTGTATGAAATCTTATGCATATTTAGCATAGTTCAGGGGAAATAAAATTTTATTTGGTCTGAGATGCTACCAACTAAAAAATGAAAAATAGTGCATGGAAGTTAAGGGCAATTCTGGGCCTTAGGTAAAAAATTCATAGATAGCATCTGGAGAACCCTCTTCTGTTCCAAAAGAATCAGATCTCTGGGACAAAGTCAGAAGGGGATTAACTCTGCTACTTTTCTGATGAAGAGGAACTCTTGAGTACATGGTGTTTCCCAATGAGTCCCTTGCTAATGTACAAGTTATAACCAGTGCTTCACAGAACCCTTATAAGGATTGGATTTTTTTTCCAGATTCGCGAAGTATGACTAATAAAGCAACACATTTACATGTACTTAGCCCAGAGGGGTTTGTGGATTAATCCCTTATAAAGATATCTGGCCCCCAAGTGTAAAGAAAATTATTCTAGCAGGAGTAAGAAATTTCCCCTCAAGGTGAAACAAAAACTACAACTAGAAAGAAATTTGAGAGAAAAGACAGACAACAAATCTCTATCTAGTTAAGTCCTGCCAAAATGGGATGACATGGAAGATATGTAAAGCATGTTAGTGTCTTGAAAGCTTGTTTGTTTCTTTTCCAGGAATATGATTTTGCATAATCATATGTATCCCGTGTTCCTATAACTGTTTGTTGAAAACAAATTGACAGAAACATTAAATTAGTATAAGGATGGCTAAAAATGTTAATAATACATAAAAAAGTATTAAAAAAAATGTTATCAGCCAGTTGAGCATCAAAGTAGGAGGTTATTGTAAGTAAAAAAAAACCCAAAACTTCTGTGTGTAGTAGCAGTTAATAATGTTATCTAAAAGATGTAATTCAGATCCATCTTCAAAGGTTCATGTTACAGTTGCTTTCTAATTAGTGCATCACTGTGAATGTCCATATGCAGCAACTGGGGTCCTCAAAAGTTTTCAGACAGTTATCTATAGTGTAAGAATGACTTTTTATCATCAGGGAGAAAGAAAAAATCTTACAAAGATTAAGTCAATTGGCCAAGAGTTTACAACAGATTAAAAATGGGATGTGTTGTCAGGTCTAAATAGTAACATAATAGCAAAAGTATTTGGAAAAGTTTGTATTTTTTGGGATTATGGATGCTCATAATGGCAAATGAGCACCTATCTTTGCCTAAAGACATTAGCAATGCAGAAAACAGGATTTTGGACATTCAAGCACCCTAAGAAGATTGATTTATCAATTTCTATACAAGCTTGGCTAATTCCCTTGAGTTCCATGATGCAATGTCAGCCTTCTTTATTATATAATATTTCAGTACTCAGGATGCACACTGCAAAAGTAAATAAAATGTATGAACCTTCTCTCATTCTAATTTGATTTGAAATAAAATTTCATCATCCTAAAAATGTTCACTAAATACTTGCCTACTGGCTACTATAAAAGAATACACATTCCATCCCTGACCTTAATTTTGGACTAACTGTATAGGCACTACAAACTCAGAACGAGATTATTAGATGCCAGAATGAGTCTTAAAAGAGGTGCAAACAGACATATGGACATCTGACAAGGAGGATGGCAGCATCAGCACCATCCTTGATTTTTTAAATCATAGAATCATAGAATGTACTGAGTTGGAAGGGACCCACCATAAGGATCATTGAGTCCAACTCCTGGTACTGCACAGGGCCAGGCAAGTCAGGGCATTGACCTCTCTGGGATTGAGTCTATCCACCAGATGCTTCGTCAACTCAGTCAAGCTTTGTGTTGTGACCACTTCCCTGGGAAACCTGTTCCAGCACTTGACCACCCTTACAGTAAAGAAGCTCTTCCTAATATTTAACCTAAACCTCCCCATCTCAACTTCATACCATTCCCTTGGGTTATATCTCTGGAGACCAACGAGATCAGTGTCTGCCCTTTCACTACCCCTTGTCAGGAAGCCACAGACCACGATGAGGTCTCCCTTCAGTCTTTTTATTTTTCTTCAGGCTGAACAAACCAAGGGACTTCACCTTCTCCTTGTAAGTCTTTCCTCCCAGACCCTTCACCATCCTCATTGCCCTCCTCTGGACACTCTTCAATAGCGGTGCCCAAAACTGCACACAGTACTCAAGGTGAGGCTGCACCAGCTCAGTGTGAGGTGCACCAATCCCTTCCCTGGACTGGCTGGCAATGCCTGCTTGATCAATGACTTCATATTATAAAACCTTTAAACAGTATAAGAGACAAAGTCTTTGAAATACTGTTCACAGACAGAGTGACATGCATCTAAGGAAATAAGAGGCAGTTATCCATATTGTGGCCTTCTGTGCTGAATTAATGGATTCTACACATGTGTGGTGGGATGGGTCAAAGATAGGAAGAACAGGCATGGAAAAGCTCTTGGGCTGAGATAAGGACAGGGACGTCACATACCAATTACTGTCATGAGTAAACCAGATTCGACTTGGGGGAACTTAATTTATTAACTATCAAAATAAAGATTTAATTATTTATTCAGGTAGTGTGAAGCAAAAAAGGAAACCCTAAACCAGCACCTTTCCTCCCTCTATCTCACTTTCAACTTTATTTCTGACCTCTCAGGGAAACAGCAGCCTTGTTTCTTACAGTTTTTCCCTCACTCCTCATGCTCCTGTGCAACATTTTCCTCTTCCTTAACCTGTTTTCCCCACCTTTGCCAGGGGGCTCAGGTGTGCTCTGCGATGGGTGGGCTGGAGCCGGCTTGAACCAGCTGTGGCCAGCTCCAGGCAACCCCGGGCCTCTCTCCTCACAGAGGCTCCTGCAGCCCCCACTGCTGCCAGCGCCTAGGTATCTGCTCCTGGTACAACTGTTTTCTGTCTTTAAATTTTGACCACTTCCTCAGTTGTCTGTTTAGCTGTAGAGTGGAAGAAATAGGAGATAACCCAACACTAAGGTCAGACCTCGTTCGTGGTGATAGTTCTCAAATACTCACAACAGTCACTAACAACCAAAGTTTAAAATAGCTATTTGGTTATCAGCTTTTGTTGATTTACATTTGTGCTCTGGAATATAAGCAAGTGAAATAATGAAATACAGTGAGAATAAAATGCTCTAGGGCAGATACTTAAAGGAAAAATGCCAGCAGAAAAAACTTGACAGAAAAGCTCTGTTTTCCTCAGCTTTCAATCATAGTTTTTCACTCCCTCTTTTTTCTCTTTACCCAGTGACAAAGATAACTCCTGCCAAACCTACCGCTGCCTCTTCAGATTGTAATTTCTACCAGAAGACAATTCATTTAAAAATCATCTACGTATATGATAATTTCTGTATCAGAGAAAGGTAGGACATGAAAATATTGCAGGACTTTGGGACACTAACTCTTTTGAGATCCTTAATCTCTGAATATGTAAATAGAAATATTCATGCCACAAACTATATGAATCTTTATATATCTCCATTAAAACTTTAATGTTAGTTAAATTTATCCTGAGGTCCTTTCAGACCTCCATGGAAATAATTTGACAGAAATTCATAGTGAGAATGGCATAAACCCAGTTAAACCTTAGTGTTTTACCCCCAAAAAAATCTATCACTGGCCTGTTAATGTATCACTGAAGCTGGAGGTTTAACCTCCACCTTCATTTAAGATGGCATGAAGGAGCCCCTAAATGAATGTGTGATAATACATTGAAGGCCCTTCAACCAAAACACATAAATAAAGAGCTAGCTAAAATGAAAACATTTCTTTCTGATCAGACTTTATGAGTTAAAGAATACAGACACACAATAGAAAGAGACAAATATAGCTTCCAGGCCACTCATACAAATGGATAACCACAATATTAACCATGAGAAAAAATCTTTGCTGTAAGAGTCTCTGTGCTAAGTGAAGTCTGAGGAAAGACAGGTTTCTTTCTGTTCTTTTGGGGGAAACAGTGCTTAATGTTTTCACTTTGTTAGCAGGGAAGTAAACTTCCCAATTTTTTAATTTTACTGTGAACTATGGTTCTGAACTACACAGAGCTGCTCAGGTAAAAGAAAAATTTGTGTGTGTGAAAATAAATCCTAAAGATGAATGTACTACTTGAGGATTTTGAAAAGAGATTCTGGTTTATGTAAATTCATTGTTATCTTATTTTCTAAGTTATCTTTTGGATTTTTATGGCTAAATCATAAATAATAGCACTTATCAGTTGAAATGAGTAAGATAAAACCTACCTCATAGTACTTTTTATAAAAGGCTACCATATAAGTATATCCAGCCTATTTTTCTTAGACTAAGTTTGAATACAACACATTTTCTCCTATGCTAAACACAAATTTACTTCCACACCTTGAGATGGAACCTTTTTTTGAAGTTTGTGATTTAACATGAGTTCACTGGAGAGCATCTGGGCTACAAGAAGCCCATTAGCATGTAACTACATGCTGTGATGTAATGTTCTAAGATTTGTGACTGGGGCAATATTCAAAGGGGACATAAAAAGTTTTTTTCTGTCTCAGGACTGTTTCTGCAACAAATTAATTTTCTTTGTTTATAAAATAACAAAATGTTATCTTAAAATCATCTCTTAACACTGAAATAAGATAGGAAATTAATCCTGTTTACTTTCCAGTACAATTCCTGAAAGGGAGGAAAAAATATTTCTCTTTTGCTTCTTTAATTATCATGTTCAAGATCCAGTAAAATTCTTTGCATCATTGACTATGTGTTTAGTTTTATTCTGAAGGGAAAATACATCTTTCAGAAAATATCAAGAAACCTTATTGTTTTCAGAAGCCCACATTATTCCTGATTTTGAGGTATATGTGTCACATTTTGATGCATCTTGTCAGATTTAATCAATCACGTGAGACAAGATCCCATTTCACATGATCAGAATTACTTTGTTTGACATACCACCATGTGACATTTAAGGTCAAATTAAAAACAATAACAAAGAAACAAAAACTTTGCCCTGTATGAAAAGATTTTAAGAAAAAAATAACTAACTTGTGAAAACCAGGTAAGGTATTGTCAGATGTGATGCACTTGTATTTTAATTATTTGTGGTATTTTGGTTCCCAGATTAATTTTCCTACTGTTATAAATTTAACCAATATTTAAAATATTTTAAATCAATAACATAGAACTGGAACCTCAAGACTCTAAGAAAATTTATTTTGTAAAGAATTATTCTCTAAAGATTGATAGACAACCTGACACAGAACATTTTGTTTTTGTGAAGGCTTCGTAGCGAAAGTATTTAAGTGTACAGTACATGCTATTATTATTATTATTATTATCATTATCATTATTATTATTATAACTACTACTACTATAAAAGCATTATTTATCCATGTCTGGTGCTGTATGGTTTTGGAGCAGGTATTCACTGTAGCCTGTGAAGTACCCACACAGATATATATTGCTGAAGGAACTGCACCCTTTGGGAGCCCACACCAGGGCACAGGAAAAGTAGGAGAAGGAAGTAGCAGTGGAGAAAAACTCTTAATTACTGACCATAACCACACATCTTCCCTGCGCTGCTTACAGGGGATGGAGGGTAGAGGGCTCTGGAGAGGAGTGAAACTGAGCCTGGGAAAGCAGGGGAGAAAGGCGGTGTTTTAAAGGTTGTCTCTGTTTCTCACTCCTCAAATTAGTAATTAGCTTTTATTTTAATTGGAAATAAAGGATCTTAATTTTCTGTAAGTTCTGTCTGTGTTGCTCATGATGACAATTGGCAAATAAACTCCCTGACTTTATCTCAACTCATGAGCTTTCTCATACCATGTTCCCTCCCATTCTACTAAAGAAAGGAAATGAGTGGCTAAGTAGGTGTTTGGCCTTTTGCTAAGGCTTACCCACAACAGATACCCACAGTTGTGGGGTTTTTTTGTTAATATATGCCATAGGAAACACAAGTAGGGTTAAATGTTTACTCTTTCCTTTTCCAGTGGCAGAGGTTTTGTGTATGAGAGATGAAAAAAAAAAAGGGGGTGAAAGGATTACATCATCATCCAAATGTGGTAGCTGCACATTTGCAAGGATAAAATTAATCCAAGGCGGGGCGGGGGGAGGGGTGGGGGGGGTGGGAAAGGTCAAATTTAAACACAGGTAACAGAGATGTGTGTCTGGGAAGAGTAAGAAAAAACTCCAAAGAGAGGCACCCAAAATCTTTTCAATTAACAACATTAGTTGCACAGTTCTCAACCTGTCCATGCTTCTCTGTATAGGCTCAGTGTTCATGGCATGAGAATTTAGATATTATATTATTTTTCTATTTATTATATTGCAATATATATGGTATTTAAATAAATGTATACAAACATTAAAATATCTGATATATATTAAACATTCTAGACATGAAACAACTCTCACATTGCCTATCAGTGAAGAACACGTTTAGATGCTGAACTTCAAAACTATTAGTATAATACAACAGTCTCTCCCTTGAAAACTAATAAATATAAAATCTTGGAGCAGTGACATTTCCATCATCCCAGAAAAGTTAGTAGGGATAATTTTATAACCCAGCCTGTCCAACTTGGGTCTATATTACCATTAAGCTAAAGTTTGTAAAAGCAAGTAATGAAATTATTATCAATAAATATTCACAATTATATGGAAAAATATTGTATTCCAAAACCTTGTTCCTAAATTTAAACATCAGATAATTTTTTTCCTCCCAAACAATATTTTCCAAAGGTGATTACATTTTATATTGCTTTAGTTATGTAATTCAATCACAGAATAGTAATTAAAAGGTAGCTTGTGACACTTCCAGGTGGCTCAAGAACAAATTAGGCAGACGAAGGAACTTCTTCCTATAGATATATATATAACAAGGAGATGTACATCTTTATAAACTGAGAGAGAAACAGAGAACAATTCTTGTGTTTGCAGAATATAGGAAAACAGATCTGTGATTTGTACTTTGAGAATAATTAAATCTTCTTCTGTTAAAGGCTTGTTGAGAATATGAGGTTTGATTTTTATCTCCTGCTAGCCGAGGTCACTTCTGCAACCTGATGACAATATTTTTACCAATATAGTCTGAAACAAATTGAGGTCAGTGTACATTTTCTCACAGCCTTGCTCTCAGATTTCTTCCATGAACTGCAGAAGGTTTCAATTTACTGAAGCACTGAAGTAGGTAAGATCCAATCAAAGTAAAAGCAGAATCAATAAATGCTAACCTCAGAAGGCTAAACAGTAGTGACATCAGTCAGGGGAAAAGTTGTTTGCAGATCCAAAATAGTATTGTTCTGTACCTAGAAGAAAATGAAAATGCAGCTATATGTTTTTATATTACTTGTTTACTGAGATGTATTTAACATGTTTGACAAACAACAAGATGGATATTCTATCAAGGATAGAAATGCACCTAGGTGATTTGACAAACACTCTGGAAATATAGGCCGGCCATGGAAGCCAGCTGGACATCAATCTGAATTCTGTTGTCTCTGTAATATATTTCTCATTGCTTTATCTCCTACCATTTAATAGCTGATTTAAATGAATCATACTTTTTTAAACACTATGATCAATACAACACATATAAAATATTCACAAAATCAGTTATCTATTGAATTTGCTGCACATTAGGCAAAAATATGTTTACACTTAAAGAATTCAGTTGTGTATGCTATTGTCTTTTTTTTTTTGGTAAAAAAAATAACTGTTACATTGTGTATAAATACTTGAGAAAAATAGTTTATTTTTTGTGTCAGCATTATTATTATAAGTGCCATCTGTAGTTACAGAACATCTCTCTGTGTGTTTACATATGCTTTTAAGCTTACTTTTAAAAGAAGCATGGTTCTACTTTTTAGCTGAGTATCAGTTAAACTGCATTATGCCTACTGCAGCTCTGTTGTGTCAGCATTTGTACAAATTCTTTTCTCACTCTTTATGAATTTTTATAAATCAGCATTAACTGTGATTTACCTTTTCAGTATCTGTCAATTATATATTTTTTTTAATCAAAGGTAAAAACCAGTTTCATACTCTATTATTTATTTCTGAAGAGTAGACAAAATGTAATTTGACCGAATTATAATCATGGTAAAATAAATATCAGAAGAAAATGGATTTTTTT